>RXID01015569.1:0-11782 GCA_005019695.1 Trichopus zeylanicus subsp. travancoricus | reverse complement strand
GGTAGTAGTAGTAGTTGAAGTAGTAGTAGTAGTAGTTGAAGTAATAGTAGTAGGAGTGTTTGGGGTAGTAGGATAAGTACGAGTAGTAGTAGTAGTATTAGTAGTAGTAGTGGTAGTAGTAGTAGTAGTTATGGCAGGAGTAGCAGCAACAATAACAGGAGTAGGAGCAATAGTTGTAGTAAGAGTCCTAGTAGTAGTAGTAGTCGTAATAGAAGTCGTGGTAGCAGTAGCAGTAGTAGTAGTTGTTGTTGTTGTCGTCGGCATAGTAGTTTGAGTAGTTGTACTTGTACTAGTTGTACTTGTAGCAGTAGTAATTGTAGTAGTTGTAGTAGTAGTAGTAGTAGTAGTAGGATTTGGTGTAGCAGTTAAAATTGTAGTAGTCACTATTGTAGCAGGAGTATTTGGATTAGTAGGAGCAGCTATAGTAGTAGGAGTACTAGTAGGCGTACTAGTAGTAGTAGTAATAGTACTAGTAGCAAAAGTAGCAGTACTAGTTGTAGTCAGAGTTGGAGTGGGAGTAGTAGTAGGAGTAGTAGTAGTTCAAGTAGTGGTAGTACTAGTTGCAGTTGGAGTAGTAATACTAGCAGCAGCAGCAGTAGTAGTAGTAGTAGTTGTAGTAGTAGTAATTGGGGTAATAGTTATTGGGGTCGGGGTAGTTGTAGGAGTAGTAGTAGTAATGGGAGTAGGAGCACGAGCAGTAGTAGCCAAAGTAGTAGTTGTAGTAGGAGTAGAAGTAGTAGTAGGAGTAGGAGCAGGAATAGTTGTGGTAGTAGTAGTAATAGTAGTATAAGCAATTATAGGAGTAGTAGTAGTTGTGGTTGTACTAGTAGTAGAAGTTGTAGTAGCAGTAGTAATAGTTGAAGTAGTAGTTGTTGTAGGAGTGGGAGTAGGAGTTGAGTATAGCAGCAGCAGCAGTAGTAATAGTTGTTGTTGTTGTAGTAGTAGTAGTAGTGGTAGTGGTAGTAAGAGGAGTAGTAGAAGTAGTAGTAGTAGTGGTAGTAGTAGTTGTAGTAGTAGTAGTCGGAGGAGGAGGAGGAGGAGTAGTAGTAGTAGTAGGAGTAGGAGTAGTAGTTGCAGTAGGAGTGGGAGTAGGAGTAGGAGTAGCAATAGTAGTTGGAGTAGTAGGAGTAGTAGTAGTTGCAGTTGTAGGAGTAGGAGTAGGAATAGTCGTAGTTGTAGTAGTAGTAGTAGTTGTAGTGGGAATAGAATGATTAGTAGTAGTAGTTGCAGTGGTGGGAGTAGTAGTAGTAATAGTAGTAGTAGTAGTAGTAGGAGCGGGAGTAGGAGTAGTAGTAGTGGTAGTAGTAGTTGGTGTGGTAGTCGTATTGGTTGCAATAGTAGTAGTAGTAGTAGTAGTAGTAGCAGAAGCAGTAGTTGTGGTAGCAGTAGCAGTAGTAGTAGAAGTGGTTGTGGTGGCAGTAGCCATAGTTGTAGTAGTATTAATAGTAGTACTTGTTGTTGTTGCTGTTGAAGTAGGAGTAGTAACAATAGCAATAGTAGTAATGGTAGTACTAATAGTGGTAAAAGTAGCAGTAGCAGTAGTAGTAGTATTAGTAGTAGTAGGAGTCAGAGTTGGAGTAGTACTAGTAGTAGGTGTAATAGTTATCGTAGTAGTAGTAGGAGCAGCAACGGCAGCGGCAGCAGCAGCAGTAGTAGTAGCTGCAGTAGCCGCAACAATAGCAGCAATTGCAGGCAAAGTAGTAGGAGTAGCAGTAGTAGTTGTAGTAATAGTAGTAGAAGTGGTAGTAGTACGAGTGGTGTAGTAATAGTAGTATGAGTGGTAGTAGTAATCGTAGTAGTAGTAGTAGTAGTAGTAGTTAGCAATAGCAGGAGTTGTAGTAGTAGTGTTGGTAGTAGTAATAGTAGTAGTAGGAGTGGGAGTGAAAGTTGTAGTAGAAGTAGAAGAAGTAGTAGTAGTAGTAGTAGTAGTAGTAGTAGTTATGGTACTTGTGGTAGCAGTAGGAGTAGGAGTAGTAGTACTAGTAGTAGTAGTAGCTGGAGTAGTAGTAGAAGTATAAGCAGTGGTAGAAGCAGTTGTACTAGTTGTAGCAGCAGTTGCAGCGACAGTGGTTATAGTAGCAGTAGCTGTAGTAATAGTAGTAGTCATAGTAGTAGTAGCAGTAGTAGCAGTTGTAGTAGTGGTAATAGTTGTAGTAGTAGTAGGAGCAGTAGTAGTAGTACAAGTTGGAGTAGGACTGGCAGAAGCATTAGTAGTAGTTGTTGTAGAGTAGTAGTAGTAGTTACAATTATAACAGTAGTAGTAGTAGTAATGGTACTTGTAGGAGAGTTAGGAGTGATAGTAGTCGTGGAGTAGTAGTAGTAGTTAGAATAGTAGCAGTACTAGCAGTTGTAGTAGGAGTATTAGAGTTAGTAGCAGTTGGAGTAGTAGTATTAGTGGTAGGAGTAGCAGTAACAGTTAGAGCAGTACTAGTAGTAATAATAATAGTAGTTATAATAGTAGCAGAAGTAGTAATAATAGTCGTGGTACTACTAGTCGTAATTGAAGTAGTAGTTGTTGGAGTAGGGGTAGTAATGGTAGTAAGAGTAGTCCTAGTAATGGGAGTTGAAATAGGAGTAGTAGTAGCAGTAGTAGTAGTAGTGGTAAGAGTAGAAGTAGTTGTAGTAGTAGTATTAGTAGTAGTTGTAGTAGGAGTAGTAGTAATTGCAGTTGTACTAGTAGTAGAATTAGTAGTAGTAGCGGTTGTAATAGGAGTATTAGTAGTAACAGTAGTAGTAGTGGAAGGAGTTATAGTAATAGTAGCGGTAGCAGTAGTAGTAGTAATAGTACTAGTAGGCGTAGTAGTTGCTATAGTTGTAGTAGTTGTAGTAGTTGTAGTAGCAGTAGTAGTAGGAGTAATAGTTGTAGTTGTAGTAGTAGTAGTAGTTGTTGTTGTTGTAATTGAAGTATTAGTAGTAGTAGTGGTAGTAGTAGTAGTAGTAGTAGTTATAACAGCAGTAATACGAGTTGGGAGTGGTAGTAGCAGCAGCAGCAGCAGCAATATTAGTATTAGTTGTTGTAGTAGTAGTAGTACAAGTTGGTGTAGGAGTAGTAGTAGCTATTGTAGTTGTAGTAGTAGTTGTAGGAGTAGTAGTAGTAGCAGTTGTAGGAGTAGGAGTAGGAATAGTAGTAGTCATAGTAGTAGTAGTAATAATGGTAGGAGGAGGAGTAGTAGTAGTAGTAGTAGTAGTAGTAGTAGTGGGAGTAGTAGTAGTAGCAGCAGCAACAGTAGTCATAGAAGTAGTTGTGGTTGCATTAGCATTAGTAGTAGTAGTAGTAGAAGAAGTAGTAGAGTAGTAGTCTTTGTTGTAGTAGGAGTCATACTATCAAATGTAGTAGTCGCAGTAGCAACAGCAACAGCAGCAGTAGCAGCAGCAGTAGTAGTAGTTGTTGCAGTGGTAACAATAGCAGGAGAAGTAGTACTAAGACAAGTGGTAGCAGTAGTAGTATTAGTCATAATAGTAGGAGTAGCAGTAGACCGAGCTGTAACAGTAGCAGTAGTAGCAGTAAAAGATGTTGTAGTGGTAATAGCAGCAACAACAAGATTAGGAGCAGCTGTAGTAGGAGTAGTAGTTGTAGAAAATAGTACAAAAAGTAATAGTAGCAGTAGTAGTAGCAGTAGCAGTAGAAGTAGTTGTAGCAGTAGGAGAAGTGGTAGTAGTAGTAGTTGGAGTAATAGTAGCAGTAGTAACACACGTAGGAGTAGGATTATTAGTAGTAATTATGCTGCCGCTACTACTACAACTACTACTATTGCGACTACTACCAATCCTAGTACAACCACAACTACCACAACTATCACAACTACTCTGATTGCAACTACTACTACGACTACGACTACTACTGCTACTACTACTATTTCTAACACTAGTGGTAATATTACTACTGCTACTATTACTACTACCACTATTACTAGTACTATTAATACTACTACTATTTCTACAACTACCACTCCTACCACTACAACAACTACCACGATTCCAACAACAACTACAATTACTACAACTAATACTGCTACTTGTACAACTACCACTACTGTTACTACTAGTACTACTACTACTACTACTACTATTGCTACTACTACTACTGCTGCTGCTACTACGACTACTACTACTACTACTACTACTACATCGACTACTACAACTACTAGTGCTCCTACTTCTACTATAACAGCTACTACTCCTACTCTTAATACTACTACTACAACTCCTACTAGTGCTGCTACAGCTACTATTACTACTAATACTACTTCTACTACTTCTACTACTACTACTACTACTACTACTACTACAACTGCTACTACTACTACTGCTGTTGTTACTACTACTACTACTGCTACTACTGCTCCAATTACTACTACAACTACAACGACTACAATAGCTTCTACTACTACTACCATCCTTGAAACTACTGCTACTACTGTTGATACTGGTGCAACTACTACTACTCTTATTACTACTACAACTACTAAGAAAGTACCATTGCTACTACTCCAACTACTACTACTTCTTCTAGTCTTACTGCCACTACTGCAACTACTTCTGTTGCTACTCATACTACTACTATTACTATCAAAACTTCTAGTACTACTACTGCTATTGCTGCTACTCCTACTCCACCTACTCCTACACCTACTCCTTCTACAACTCCTACTACTACTTCTACTTCTTCTTCTACTACTACTGTTGCTAACAATACTACTACGACAACTACTACTACTGCTACTACTATAACAACGACTACTACTACTACAAGTACTATAGCTACTTTTGCAACTACTGCTACTACAACTACAATAACAACAACTACTACTTCTCCAACAACAACTACTACTACTTCTATTGCTACTACTGGTACTAATACTAGCACAACTCTAGGTACTACTACTACTTGTACAACAACAACAACGACAACAGCAACTTCTACAACTAATACTTCTGCTACAACTACTACTTCTACTGCAACTACTACTAATACTACTACTACTCCTACTACTACTACTACTACTACTACTACTACTACTTCTACTACCACTACTATAACTACTAGTACTACTATTACTGCTACTACTTCTACTACCACTACTACTATCACTACTAGTACTGCTACAACTAATAGTAGCACTACTACTACTGCTGCTGCTACTACTACTGCTACTATGATAACTACTCCTGCTCGTACTACTACAACTACTGCAACTACTTCTACTATTGCTACTACTGGTTGTATTATAACTACTACTACAACTTCTATTGCTACAACTACTACTTCTGCTGCTATTACTTTTGCTACGAATATTATTACTACTACTACTACTACTACTTCTACTACTACTGCTATAGCTACTGCTTCTGCTACCACTACAACTAGTGCTACTTCTATTGCTACTGCCACTGCTACTTCTACTACCACTGCTACGGCAACAACTGCTACTTCTGCTACTGCTGCAGGAAGTACTATTACTACTACTACGACTACTATTACTGCTTGTACAACAATTGCAACTACTACTGTTACTACTATCATTATTACTACTACTACTACTACTACTACTTCTATTACTCTTGTTGCTACTACTACTATTAATACTTCTGCTGCAACTACTACTGCTACTATGACTATTTTTTATGACTACTTCTACTACTACTACAACTGCTACTATTACTACTAAGACTTCTACTACTACTGCTACTGGTAGAACTTCTGCTACTACTACGCCAACGACAATTACTACTACTACTATTGATGTTGTTGCTGCTACTACTACTACTACCACTTCTACTATTACTACTTCTACTAGTAGTACTACTACGACTACTACGGCTACTCCAACTACTACTTCTACAATTACTGCTACTACTACTTGCACTACTACTACTACTACTGCTGCTTCTACAGGAACTGCTACTTTAACAATTACTACTACTATTACTATTACTACTATGACTGCAACTACTACTAATAACACCATAACTACTACTAGGATTACTAAAACTACTACTTTTATTACGATGACTACTGCTACTATCTCTACTACTACTACTACTACTACTACTACTACTATTCCTATTGCTACTACTGCCAATCCTACTTGCACTACTACTACTATTATTACTTTCACAGGTCCTGCTGCTACTGCTACTGAACTACTATTGCTACTGCTACTGCCCGTGCAACTACTGCTACTGCTTCTGCTAGTACTATTGCTCCTACTATCCTATTTCTACTACTAGTACCCCTACTACTACTACCACTAGGACTACTGCTACTATTACTACTAATACTTCTACTACTACTACTTTTTCTACAATTACTATTACTACGACTACAACTACTATAGCTACTACTACTACTAATACTGCTACTACAACAACTACTATAGCTACTACTACTACTATTAATACCGCAATTACCACTACAACTACTTCTACCGTAATAACTACAGCCATTGCGGCGACTACTGCTACTACAACTGTTACTACTATTGCTACTATTATTGTTGCTACTACTACTGCTGCTGCTGCTGCTACTACTACTGCTGCTACTATTGCTGCAGCTACTACTACTACAACTTCTACTACCACTGCTGCTACTAATACTACTATTCCTTCTACTTCTACAAATAATACTACTACAACAACTACTACTGCTCCAACAACTGCGACTACTACTACTACTACTGCTGCTGCTGCTACTTCTGCTACAACCACTACTACTGCTACTATTATAGCTGATACTATTATTGCTACTACTCCTTCTACTACTATTAGTACGACTACTACTACTACTAGCACAACTATTACTACTATTGCTACAGCTATTGCCCTTACTACTACAACAGACACTACTACTTCAATAGTTGCTGCTACTACGACTACTACTTCTTTAAATACAACTACTACTACTACTGCTGCTGCAACTACTTGTGCTCCTCCTCCACCTCCTCCCCCTACCACGACTACTACTACTGCTGCTACAACAACTACTACTGCTACTACATCTACTACTACTACTCCTCCTCCTCCAGCAACTGCTACTACTACTACTACAACAATTACTACTACGACTACTACTCCTGAAACTACTATTACTGCTACTACTTCTGCTACTGCAACCAAAACTACAAGTACTAAAACTACTGTTACTACTGCTACTACTACTACTACTAATAAGGCTATAACTTGTACTGCTTCTACTACTACTACTAATACGACAATAACTGGTACTACTTCTACTACTACTCCTGCTACTGCTATTTCTATGCTTACTACTACTTCTACTGCCACTAATATGACTAATACTATTACAACTACTGCTACTGCTACTACCTTTACTACAACTACTACTGCTACTACTGCTATAGTATTACTAGAACAATTACTACTAGCACTACTACTACTCCAACCACCATTACTGTTACTACTACTAATAATACTACTAATGCTACTACTACCACAACAACTTCTAGCATTGCCACTACTACTACTCGTACTACTACTCCTACTACTGCTACTACAACTACTACGACTACTACTACTACTACTACTACTACTACTACTACTACTACTACTACTACGACTACTACTACTACTACTACTACTAATAATAATAATAATAATAATAATAATAATAATAATACTATAACTTCTGCTACTACTACTACTACTACATCTACTACTACTACTACTACTTCTGCAACTACAACTATTATGATTACTACTACTACTACTTCAACTGGTACTACTACAACTAATAATACTACTACTGCTGCTACTGCTACTATCTCTACTACTACTATGACTACTAGTACTACTACACTACTACTACAACAACTACTACTGGCATTACCACTACTCCAAATAGCTACTGCAATTACTACTACAAATAATACTACTACTGCTGCTACAACTTCTACTATTGCTACTACTACTACACCTACTACTACAACTACTGCCACGACTACTACTACTACTCGTACTACTACTGCTACTCCTACTACTACTACTAGTACTGCAACTACTGCTACTACTACTACTACAACAACAACAACTACTACTACAACTACTAATACTACTACTACTACTGCTACTACTACCACTACTACTACTAACTACTACACTACTCCTATTACTACGTCCACTAGAATTCCTTCGACTACTACTACTACTACAGTTGCTACTACGTGTACTACAACCACTACTAGTACTACTGGTATTTCCTTTGCTGCTGCTACTACCGCTTCTACTAGTGCTACTATAGCTACTGCTATTACTACTACTACCACTACTACTGCTGCTGCTATCACTCCTATTGCTACTATTGCTACTATTACTACTGCTGCTATAGCAGCTACTACTGCTACTACTAGTGCTATAACAGCTACTACTGCTACTTCTATAGCTTCTAGTACTACTACTACTACCACTACTGCTACTACTACTACTATTACTACTATTGCTACAGCTACTACAAAGACTGCTACTACTACTACATCTACTATTGCCAAAACTACTACAAAAGCTACTACTACTGCGGCTACTAAAACTATGTCCACAACTACTACTACTGCAACTACGGCTATTTTTGTTCCTGCCACTACGATAAAAACAACAACAACTGTTACTACTATTGCTACTACAACTACGACTGCTTCTACTACTACTTCTACTATGACTGCTGCTACTTCTACTACTGCTGCTATTCTGACTGCTACTGCTACAACTGTGGATACTACAGCTACGACTACAACTACTGCTACTACTATTACTATAGCTACTGTTGCTGCTGCAACTTCAACTATAATTTCTGCTACTACTTCTACATCTGCCCTTACTTCTACTACCATTAGCACTATGGCTATGACTACTACTACTACTACTTCTATTTTTATTAGTACCACTACTACTACTGCTGCTGTTGCTCCAACAACAACAACAACTACTCCTCCTAATACAACAATTGCTACTACTACTACTACAACTACTACTACTACTACTACCACCACCACTACTACTGCTACTATTACTAATACTACAAGCACTGCTCCTGCCACTGCAGCAACTGTTGCTTATGCTGCTACTACTACTACTACGTCCTCTACTACTGCTACTATTACTATTGTTGTAGCTGCTACTACAACTTCCATTGCAACAACTACAACACTACTACTAGTACCTATACCGCAGCTGCTGCTACTATAACTATTGCTACTGCTACTACTTCTAGTGCTACTACTACTCCTGAGAGTACTACCACTACTACTACTACTACTACTACTACTACTAGTACCGCTACTACTACCACTGCTACTGCCACTACAACTACTACTACTACCGCTACTACTACTATAAGTGCCACTACTACTACTACTACTAGTACTACTGCAACTATTACTACTAGTACTACTACAACTACTAATAGTCTTAATACTACTATTATTACTACAACTATTACTACTACTACTACTACAACTGCTACATTACTATGATTTCTACTACTACGCCTTCCAATACTACTACGACTACCACTACTAGTACTACTACTACTTCTACTCTAATTACTACTGCAACAACTACTACTCCTACTAGTAATACCACTACTACAACAACTACTGCTATTATTATTAATACTACCATTACTACTAGGACTACAACTGGTGCTACCACTACTACTACTATTAGTACCACTACTAATTTTGCTGCTGCTGCTTCTACTACAGCTACTTCTACTACTACTACTGCTACTAGGACTACCACCCCTAATACTACTACTACTACTCCTGCTCCTATAACTACTATGGCTACTACAACTACTACTACCACTACTACTACAACTACTACAACTTCCATGACTTATACCACTACTTCGACTACTACCCACTACAACTGCCACTACTAGAACTACTAGTACTACTACTACTACTATTTGTACAACAACTACTACTGCTACTACTTCTACTACTACAACTACAACTACAACAACTACTTCAACAACTTTTACTATTACTACTGCTACTGCTACAGCTGCTGCTGTTACTACACCTCCTAATCCTTCTGCAACTACTATTGCTATTACTTCTACTACTACTACCACTACTACTACTACTACTACTACTACTATTCCTACTCCTACTACTTCTACCACTAAAATTACTGCTACTAATTCTACTATCACTACCACAACTACTACTATAACTATTACAACTCCTACAACCTCGGCTCTACTACATATTTTACGACTACTAATACTACCTCTACTACTACTACAACTACTACAACTTCTACTACAACTGCTACTACTACACCTACTACAGCTACTACTACTATAGCTACTACTCTTACTACTACTACTACTACTCTGCAAACTACTAATTATTACGTCTGCTATTGTTGCCTACTACTACTACTTCTCCTATTATTGCTACTACTACTACTACTACTACTGCTACTGCTGCTACTGCTACTTCTATGACTAATACTACTATTGGCACTCCTACTACTACTACTACAACTATGACTACAACAACTCCTACTACCACACCTACTACCACCACTACTCCAACCGCTAACCCTATTTCTACAATGAATACAGCAACCATGACTACAGCTACTACCGTTGCAACTACTGCGACTACTACTATTACTAGTTCCACAATTACAACGGTTACTAGTATAACAACCACTACTCCTTTACTACTGCTGCTACTGCTGCTACTGTGGCTACTAGCACTAGTACTAGTACAACATCTATTACTAAAACAAGTGACACAACTACTACTGTTACTACTATTACTAATACTGCTACTACTAATACTATTGCTGCTGCTGCTGCAACTACTACTACTACCACTATGACTACTACTCTGGCCACTATAACTACTGCTGCATTTGCGGCTGTTGCTTCTACTACTACTACTACTACTAATACTGCTCCTGCTACTACTACTACTACTACTACTGCTACTACTACTACTACTACTACTACTACTAGTACTACTACTACTACTATTCCTACTGCTGCTGCTTCTGCTGTTGCTACTCATACTATACTACTATTGCTACTACTACTACTACAACAACAACTACTACTACTGCTTCTGCTACTGTTGCTCTTGCCGTTGTTGCGACTGCTATTATTACTACAAATACCACTACTGCATCTACTACAACTATTATTGCTATAACTAACACCACCCCACTAATAATACAAAATCTACGACTACCACTACTAGTACTACTGGTATTACTTTTGCTGCTACTACTACCGCTTCTACTAGTGGTACTACTACTACTGCTATTATACTACTACTACCACTACAACTACTTCCATTGCTACAACAACCATTGCTACTGCTACTACTTGTGCTGATGCAGTTACAACTACTTCTACTAGTGCTATTGCTGCTACTATTGCTACTTCTACAGCTACTGATACTACTACTGCTACCACAGCTGCTGCTGCAGCTACTACTACAACTACAACTATTATTACTAGCACTACTATTGCTACTACTACTACAACTACTACCACTGCTACTACTATTAGTACTACTACTACTACTACTACTACTACTACTACTACTACTACTACTACTACTACTACTACTACTCTTGCTCCTAGTACTACTATGACTACAACAACTACTACTACCACTACTACTACTACTACAACTACTTTTACGACTTTTGCTACTACAATTGCTATTACAATTGCTACCTCTACTGCTACTACTACACCTACTACTACTTCTACTACTACAACTACTATAACAACTACGACTACTCT
>RXID01015568.1:0-186280 GCA_005019695.1 Trichopus zeylanicus subsp. travancoricus | reverse complement strand
TTTTCTTCCGCAAAGTTGCCGAGCCAAAAAATTTGAAGATTTAAATAAAAATTTACAAAGATAAAAAATAAATTTTTTACCACAATTTAATCAGAAATCTAAGAGAACAAATTTTTAAAAAAAAAGTATTACAGATAAATAATAAAATTGCACGGAATTTCTCGAAATTTTAACATAAAATTGCACGGAATTTCTCGAAATTTTAACATAGAGGTCTTTTGCATAAAAGACCCCCGTTTTCTTCCGCGAAGTTGCCGAGCCAAAAAGGAAATTCCCAACGAGCATTCGCCAACTGCTTCTCGGTGACGTGTCTCTCCTCCTCCTCAACAAATCCCTCCACTCCTCCCTCCTCCTCCCCCGCCGCCTCCACCGCCACTTCCGATCCCACCGCCTCCTCGGCCCGCCGCGCTGCCCGTCCTTCGGCAATGCCGGCGAGATCCGCGCTCTAATCGCCACCGGTCAGTCTTCCCCTCTGCCCTCCTTCCACCACTCCATCCTCCCCCGCCTCGTCTCTCATTACCACTGCTGGTCTGCGGACTACGGCCGCACCTTCGTCTTCTTGTTCTGGTCCCGCCCACGGCTCGCGCTTTTCTGTCGGACGCCGGCGGGGGTTGGAGAAGATGGGGTTTAATCCGTTGGCAAGGCAGTTGTTTGCGGAGGGGATTGTTGGAGTGAAGGAGGAGGCTTCGGCGCGGCATCGCCGGATCGTCGCGCCGGTGTTTCAGATGGAGCGAATCAAGGTGATTTCAGTTTTAAAATCTGTGCATAAATGTTCTCCATTTGATCAAATACTTTCCTTTTTCTGTATCATTAATTTTGTCTATTCTACGGCCACTTTGAAAGTGTTATGATTAATAAACCAATTGGTAATTGGAAGTGTGGAAATTGAAGCTGCTGCAAAGATTTTTAGTTATTGAAACCATTCACTAAAGCGGAAGGCAAGGTCATAAATTGATCTGCAATTTTTATTGCCTATCTCAGATTGATTCTGATATTAAAGTTGGTAGAATTAGGTTTTTATAGGTGAATTAGTTCCACCTGCTTCAACTGAAAGCTGCAGTTGAATTCGTTCTATGTGTTGTAATAAATCTCAGAGAAGTCACAGATTAGTTTATTATCGCTATCTCAATATTGTTTATACCACTGAAAGAATAATCATTTTACTGTCTGGAGGCAATTTCATAGTGTTGGGTGCCTACAATTGCAGCTACCATGTGATGCTAGAGAAGTGGGTGGCAGAAGGCAGATATAGTACTGAGTTTGAAATGGATGTCCACAAGGGATTCCACGACTTCACAGCAGATGTCATTTCTCGAGTGGCTTTCGGGAGCAGTTATGAGGAGGGAAAGTGAATCTTTCAATTGCAAGAGGAGCAAATGCTGCTTGTTTCCCTTGCAGTAAGAATTTAACACAAATATGCTTTATCTTAAAGTAAAATGATCTGGAAGCTTGAGAATTTAACACAAATCGATCTACATATAATTTATCTTCTTAGCAAACTGGCAATTAACTTATCCGAACTGCCTTTTTCTTTTCTAGATGAGAACAAATTGAATCGAACTTCTATGTCAAAGTTGATTATTTTCCCCTTGATAATGAGGAATCTATTCTCATGTCCCTTTTTTTGTTGTTAAAATTCATACTTGTCAATTAGTTTTTGTTGTTTATGTATGGTTCATTTGTTTCTTGTTCCATCTAGTATTATTATTCAGTCTTTTTTTCCAAATTTATGATCCACCAACTCATAACAAATTCCATAAAAAAGCAGCATGAGACTTGCTACAGAATCAGTATGCTGGGGAGTTGCTGAATAATAGCCAATGCAAGGAAAAGACAGAAACTTAGAAGGCTTTTTTCATTTGCTCCAGTCCAATGGTATCTGCCAAATTAATCTTCAAAATGTCACAGCACTTTCTTCCTCAGGCTGTGCAGAGACAATGTTGCTCGCTTTTGATTGAGAATATGTTTCATAGGTTATTGCACTTCCACTATGCTACTTTAATCGGACCCCAATTACATGGCACTCACCTGCTGAAAATTTGGAAATGAAACTTTTTAAGCACTTCCTACATTCAACTTTCTGTTTGCTTTCTACTCAAAAAACATTCCTTTTGCTTAGATTTGTAAAATAGAGTACAATCCGCAATAAGAAAATTAGTCCTTACTATTGTACTTCTTGGCTAATCATGTTTCAGTTGCCAAACAGATTAGTATGGTGCTGAAGGAGACTCTGCGACAATATCCTCCAGCTGTGGGGCTAAACTGGCTAACTGTCACACCCGTTGTGAGTGGTAGGTGCCACCACAACGAGATCATGTAACGGATCTCATGATCTCAGAGGCAAGGGAGTGCCTCCAACGTATATGTGCATGGGCAGCACACATACGAGCGAACAACCAGCTGGGGTGGTCGGTGCCACTACGAGGAACATCATGTGTGGGAACGCATGATCAAACGAGGCGACGGACTGCCTCGAACATATGTGTGCGCGGGCAGCACACATAGCAGCACGTGACGGTCACGACATGTTTGGGTGGAGACCCAAACAGCCCAAAACCATCCTGCAGACCGAGCAGCAGGTCAAGATGGCTAAAGGGAGTTGCAGAAAGCTACAGTTGAACTGCAGGACAGCAGTTGAACTGCAGGAAGCAGTTGCTGAACTGCTGGGCAGCAGTTGAACTGCAGGGCAGCAGTTGAACTGCAGGAAGCAGTTGCTGAACTGCTGGGCAGCAGTTGAACTGAAAGAAGCAGTTGCTGAACTGCAGGGCAGCAGTGGAACTGCAGGAGGCAGTTGCTGAACTGCTGGACAGCAGTGGAACTGCAGGAGGCAGTTGCTGAACTGCTGGGCAGCAGTCGAAATTGCAGGAAGCAGTTGGGGAACTGCAAGGCAGCGGTTGAAACTGCAGGGAGAATATTGTGGAGCATGTTCTCCATGATCTCCAGCAGTTGCTCATAGCCAAACGTGTAATATAAATAGACTTGGGGGTCTATTGAGTTGAATACACACAGGTAGAGAGACTTGTAGTGTCACTCCGTGTTAAGAGTTGTATTTCCTTTTATGTGAGCAATAAAAGGTTGGCAAGATTGTTGTACTTCTCTTCTCCTCTATACTCTTGTGGGCTTGTGCGAGTTTGGCGGGCTGAGGTGGGCGAACCTTGGCGCCATCACGGGCAAAATTTCAGACTAGAAATTCGCCGGTGTGACAAGTGGTATCAGAGCCCGGTTTGGTGAGAAACCGGTTCAGCGAAAGCCAAAGCCATGGTGACGCAAGTAGAGCTTCGGGATCGGTTGATTCGCATCGAGGAGATGCTGGGAAATCCTCCAACCGAAGATGCGGGCGGCATATGGGCGCGGTTGGCTTGGCAAGAGAGCCAGAATGCTGCGCTCAAGGAGGCCCTTGCGAGTGAGGTGAAAGATGCGGAGGAAAGGTACGCTGCGATCATGGACTCCATGAGATCAAGTCTAAAGTCCTTGGAGCAGACTTGATGGTGGTGAAGAGAGCGGTGGCTAACTCCATTGCTGAAGGCGGAGCCCCTTCAAAGGTAAGAGTTCCGGAACCCCATTCCTTTAATGGCTGCAGGAATGCAAAGGAGTTGGAGAACTTCTTATGGGATATGGAGCAGTACTTCAAGGCTGCTCGCATTCCGGAACGGGAGAAAGTCACCATCACCAGCATGTACTTGGTGGGAGATGCCAAGTTATGGTGGCGTACCCGAGCATCGGAGAATGCTCAAGCTGGGAGGACTCAGCTGGAGGACTGGGAGATCCTCAAGAAGGAACTGAAGGAGCAGTTCCTTCCGTGCAACACCGGGTGGATTGCACGGGAATCCCTGAAGAAGCTGCGGCATTCGGGGACCATCAGAGAGTATGTGAGGGAATTCAGCTCCCTCATGCTCGACATCACCAACATGTCCGAGGAGGACAAGTTGTACAACTTTCTTTCTGGCTTGCAGCAGTGGGCTCAAGCTGAACTCCGACGGCAAGGAGTGAAGGATCTTTCTTCGGCCATTGCTTCTGCGGAAGGCGTGGTGGATTTCAAGCTGGCGACAACGACCAAAATGGCCACGGAGGGAAGAAAGATGGGGCGTGCACATAAGGATGGCAGGAAGCCCGAGGGAAAGGGCAAGAAGGTTGCGGAACCAAGCCAGTCCAAACGGCAGCCCACCAATAGAGAGCAGGGCTGTTTCATATGCAATGGTCCTCATCGGGCAAGGGAGTGTCCAAGGAGGGAAAAGCTATCTGCTCTAACTCTCAAGGAATCTGAGGACGAAGGACGTGGTGCGGCCACACCACGCATGAATCCATTGCAGCTACTCAACTCAATGACGGCAGAAAGGCAGCCGCCTTGCAAAGGGTTGATGTATGCATCGGTACAACTAAATGGGAGGCCTGTTTTGGCTATGCTGGACACTGGAGCGACCAGCAACTTCTTCTCCCATAAGTTGGTAAGTGAATTTGGGGTGCAGGTGCAGCCAAGTTCATGGAAAGTGAAGGCGGTAAACTCTGGGCCAACTCCGATTCATGGAATGGCCAGCGCAACCCTCAAAGTTGGAGCTTGGGAGGGAGAGATCAGTGTGACAGTCTCGGCGCTCAATGAGTTTGAGTTTATCCTGGGGATAGACTTCTTTGTCCAAGCTAAGGCTAGCTTGGCGCCTCACCTATCAGGTATGCTGATTTCTGCGGAGGAATCACCCTGCTTTATACATGCAGCGTATGGAGGGAAAACTGCAGCAGCGGGTATGCAGTCTCCCCAACAGCTGAAAGCTGGTCTCAAGAGGGGCGAGACCACATATGTTGCAGCACTGATCGAGATACAACCGGATCAGGTCGTGGAGGTATCTGATGTTGTTGCAACTATCCTGGTGGATTACGCGGACGTGATGCCACCAAAACTGCCCAATGAACTTCCCCCTCGGAGGGCAGTTGACCACAAGATCGAGCTGGAGCCAGGTGCGAAACCTCCTGCTCAGGCCCCTTACCAAGTAGCGGATGCACTGAGCAGAAAGGAAGTGCGATGCTACGTAACTGTGCTGTCCACAGTGCAGTCAACCCTGCTAGAGAGGGTTAAAGAACAAGCCGACGCGGACCCAGAATACGTCCAACTCAGAGGAGTGGTACGTGAAGGGGTAATTAAGCGTTATTGGCTTGAAGATAACTTGTTGTATGCTAGAGGCAACAGGTTGTACATCCCAAAGGCGGGAGGGCTGAGGCGTGAGCTGCTACGAGAGACTCACGATCCTCAATGGGCAGGACATCCTGGAGGGCAAAGGATGATGGCACTCTTGTCCAGGTCATATTATTGGCCAAAAATGGGGGACGACGTCGAGATGTACGTCAAGACTTGTCTTGTGTGCCAGCTTGACAAGACGGAGAGGAAGAAACAGGCAGGGCTGCTGCAACCCCTGCCTATTCCGGAGAAGCCGTGGCAGTCCATTTCCATGGACTTTGTTTCGGGCTTTCCCAAAGTAGATGGGATGAACTCAGTGTTGGTCGTCGTCGATTGATTCTCGAAGTATGCGGTGTTCATACCAACACAAACGCATGTCCAGCAGAGGTAGCAACTAGGCTGTTCTTCAAGAATGTGGTGAAGCACTTCGGTGTCCCGAAAGACATCGTGAGTGATCGAGATGCTCGATTCACGGGCAGGTTCTGGACAGCACTCTTCAACTCGATGGGTTCAGAGTTGAAGTTCTCTACGGCTAATCACCCACAAACGGATGGCCAAACGGAGCGCATCAATGCCTTGGTAGAGGAATACTTAAGGCATTATGTGACGGCCAGCCAGCAAAATTGGTTGGAGCTGTTGGACACAGCCCAATTTTGTTATAACATCCACAGGTCGTCGGCTACAGGAATGAGTCCTGCAGAGCTTGTCATGGGACAGCAGCCTCTCACTCCTCTCGAGTTGGCTCAATCGACGGAGCAAGGAAAGTGCCCTGCTGCATATCGCTTCGCCAAGGAGAAGGAGGAGCTGATAGAACAAGCTCGAGACAGCTTGCGCAAGGCAGCAAAACGCATGAAGAGGCATGCGGATGAACGAAGGCGTTCATTGGAATTCCAGGTTGGAGATATGGTGCTGCTGAAGCTCACTCCACAGATATGGAAGAAAATCAGCAGTAAAACCGTACATCGAGGGGTGGTACCAAGATATGACGGCCCCTTCGAGGTGATGAAGAGAGTCGGGCAGGTTGCTTACCGGTTGAAGCTACCCGACAGGCTGAAGGTACACCCAACATTCCATGTAAGTTTTCTCAAACCTTTCAACAGGGACTTGCTTGGAGATAGATAGCAAGTAAAGAGAGCTCCACCAGTAGTTCGGAAGCAGTTCGACAAGGAGGTCGAGAAGATCCTTGCACACCGGACTATGGGGCAAAGCAAGAAGAATCGACGGACTGATTTTCTTGTGAAGGGGAAAGGCGGCAGCGAGGCCGATGCTACGTGGGAGCGGGACTCTACACTATGGCAATTTGAGAAACAAATTAAGGAATACATGGACTCTACTCCGACGAGGACGTCGGACTCTCTTGGTGGGGGAGGTTTGTCACACCCGTTGTGAGCGGTAGGTGCCACCACAACGAGATCATGTAACGGATCTCATGATCTCAGAGGCAAGGGAGTGCCTCCAACGTATATGTGCATGGGCAGCACACATACGAGCGAACAACCAGCTGTGGTGGTCGGTGCCACTACAAGGAACATCATGTGTGGGAACGCATGATCAAACGAGGCGACGGACTGCCTCGAACATATGTGTGCGCGGGCAGCACACATAGCAGCAAGTGACGGTCACGACAGGTTTGGGTGGAGACCCAAACAGCCCAAAACCATCCTGCAGACCGAGCAGCAGGTCAAGATGGCTAAAGGGAGCTGCAGAAATCTGCAGTTGAACTGCAGGGCAGCAGTTGAACTGTAGGAGGCAGTTGCTGAACTGCTGGGCAGCAGTTGGACTGCAGGAAGCAGTTGCTGAACTGCTGGGCAGCAGTTGGACTGCAGGGCAGCAGTGGAACTGCAGGAGGCAGTTGCTGAACTGCGGGACAGCAGTTGAACTGCAGGAGGCAGTTGCTGAACTGCTGGGCAGCAGTGGAACTGCAGGAGGCAGTTGCTGAACTGCTGGACAGCAGTGGAACTGCAGGAGGCAGTTGCTGAACTGCTGGACAGCAGCCGAAAACTGCAGGAAGCAGTTGAGGAACTGCAAGGCAAGCGGTTGAAACTGCAGGGAGAATATTGTGGAGCATGTTCTCCATGATCTCCAGCAGTTGCTCACAGCCAAACGTGTACTATAAATAGACTTGGGGGTCTATTGAGTTGAATACACACAGGTAGAGAGACTTGTAGTGTCACTCCGTGTTAAGAGTTGTATTTCCTTTTATGTGAGCAATAAAAGGTTGGCAAGATTGTTGTACTTCTCTTCTCCTCTATACTCTTGTGGGCTTGTGCGAGTTTGGCGGGCTGAGGTGGGCGAACCTTGGCGCCATCACGGGCAAAATTTCAGACTAGAAATTCGCCGGTGTGACACTAACCACCAGAAACCAAGCTAGGCAAACTTGAAGTCCCAGCAGGAGCTGAAATATACATTCCCCGGATTGTATTACACCGTGACACAGATGTTTGGGGTGTGGATGCCTATGAATTTAACCTGATGAGATTCTCCGAATCTGCGGGACACTGACAAGGATTTCTTTATCTACCATTTGGACAAAGGCCAACAATTTGTGTGGGGCAGAATTTAGCCCTTGTCAAAGCCAAAGTTGCAGTGGCCATGATTCTGCAGTGGTTCAGGCTTACAGTTTCACCTTCGTATGTTCATGCCCCAAAATTGTTTCTCACCCTGCAGCCTCAGTATGACGCCCAGGTTCTCTTTGAAAGGATCTGATGTCTTGAGCCATGTATATCTCTGTCCTCTCCATATCACAAAATGCAGCATTTGGGTCTTTAATTTTTTGTATTTCTAACTGAGATGTTGTGCTATGTTAAATGGCTATGGTATTGTCTCTTGTATTTCTATTTTTTTCTTCCAATAATCTTTTTTATTTGCATGCATTCCTGCATTAAAAATAATTCAGGAAATGGCGAATAATGTTTGATGAATATTAGGTGGACAATGCTGAGTGAGTATTATCTGAACTAAGTTTTGAATTTAAGACAATTGGCATTCCAATGGAAATGACTTCTGGATTAAATTTCAAAAGGTTTTCAAAATGAGATTTTACACTGCCATCTAAAAAATAACTAAGAAATGGACATCATATGTGCTAGAAAAATGCAAATAAAATCATGTAGATTCCAAAAACCCAAAAGATAAAAAAAAAAGGACATTGTTCATAATCACAATTCATAATAATAAATTGTATTGCATGAATCAAAACATATCAACATGAAGCACAACAATCATAAACAAATCAGCATGAAGCAAATAAGCTCAAACACATCACAAACACCATCACTCTGACTCGTCGCCGGCCTTCGCTGCCGGGTACCCAATGCCATGACGATTGTTCGGAAACACCATGAACACAAAGCTGGCTAGCCCGCCGACCACTGGCGGCAGCGCCACGAGCATCGCTTTCTCCTGCGTCACCATCGCCGGATAAAAACACGACACCGTATTCCCATCCAGCAGCGCAATCACCGCAAACACGACCAATGACAGGAAAGAACGCACAAAGTCTCCGACCCTCAGCTTATACTTGGACAAGTCCATGGAGGCCGCATTCGGGTCAGAGAAGCTCCAGAGGCCCTTCATGGTGGCAATGCCATAGTAGAGCTTGCCGTCGGTGCCCACGTAGCTGTCGGTGAAGGAGGAGAAACAGCAGGAGAAGCCGCAGACGGCGAGGAGAGCTCCAGTAAGATACTCGTTGACGGGGCGGCAGTGGCCGGCGTTGGTGAGGAGTGGGCTGAGGAACTGGAAGACGAAGACAGTGCCGGTCGGGAGGAGCTTGATGAGATCTGCGACGGACTGGAAGGCGACGTCACCAATGCTCCGGGTGGCGGCGCGAGCAGCCTTCATTGCTGACTGCTTCTTCTTCTTCTTCTTCTTACACAGTTCTTTCTGTGTTTGTACGACGGATTGGCAGATGGAGCTGGTTGTGATTTATATATAGAGGAAGAGTTGGCGATAAGCAGAAGAGTTGCTTGTACGTTTTTGAGGAGTGGAGAGAGAGAATGGGTTTTGCTTACACTCTTGGCTTGGATTTGTGAGGTGTTCTTGCCAAAAAATGAGAATTCTTGGTTTGCTGAATTAGTTTTCCCTTCAAGTTTAGTTTTGTGATTTCTGGATGAATATGAAGTGTTTTTGTTTGCATTGGAGGAGTAAAACTCGAGTTTTTAACAGAAAAAGTAAATACGGATTCGTGGAAGTATTGATCGATTAAAATGGAATAGTTTTTTCAAAAAGCGAATTATTATTTTGGGAAAATAGCGAAATAAAAATGGCGTCAACAGCAGAGTTCGAACCTGCGCGGGCGAAGCCCAACAGATTTCAAGTCTGTTTCCTTAACCACTCGGCCATATCGACGCTTTGAGTGCGGTGACTCAAATTTTTATAAATCAAAGTCATTAAACATCTAAACTGTTGCGGAAAATATCGATGTCCACCACAATTCACGATATAGAGGAAAAACAGAAAAGAGGAAAAGATAGCACACAATAGATATATTTTGAAAAGACGATTCAGAGAATATTGTATTGATTAGAAGAGAAAGAGAAGATTACAATGATGGAGACGAAACTCCAATATCACTAATTCTCACAAAAAGACTAAGTAGTCTAACCGTCACAAGACGTATTGAGAGTATTGATCTATATATATATCTCTCTCACTCTCTTGAAACCCTTACATCAATAGTGTATTTATAGATGTGGCCTAATGATGTTTGAGTCAAAGTAGAAAACTGACTCAAATAAGACTTCTACTAATTTAAGACTTCTAGTAGAAGATAAATCTAGATAAGGATTAGGCCCATTAAATAATTTCCTAATATAATTAAGACTATCCGGAAAATCCGGATTCGAGACACCATAAAGCCAACAATCTCCACCTTGGCTCGAATCATATTATTCTCTGAATTTGAATCTTCAATAGATGTTTTTGCCATTACCTCTTGGGATAGGATCAACGACCTTGGATATTGATCAAGTCCAAACAGAGCTTGAACTTATCAATTGGAATCACTTTCGTCAACAAATCTGCAGGATTTCTTGAAGTATGAATCTTTTGTAAAGAAATCTCGCCGTTTTCAATAATGTCCCGAATAAAATGAAATCGGACATCTATATGCTTTGATCTGGCATGGTACATTTGGTTCTTCGCAAGGTGTATGACGCTCTGACTGTCGCAAAAAATAGAAAGAACATATTGAGAAAAACCAATTTCACTTGCCAAACCTTTTAGCCATAGAACTTCTTTGACGGCTTCTGTAGCTGCCATATACTCAGACTCTGTTGTAGATAATGCTACAGTTGACTGTAAGGTACACCTCCAACTAATAGGTCCTCCACAAAGAGTGAAAAGATAACCAGTGAGGGATCGGCGTCGATCAAGGTCTCCAGCATAGTCTGAATCACGTAGCCAATAATTTTGGCCTCTTGCACTGTATTCCTGTCAAAACATAAACCAATATTAAGAGTACCTTTGACATATCTCAATAACCATTTCACGGCCAGCCAATGCTCTTTTCCTGGATTTGTCATGTAACGACTAACAACGCTGACTGCTTGTACAATATCAGGTCTTGTGCATACCATAGCATACATTAGACTTCCAATAGCACTTGAAAATGGGATGTTCTCCATGTATGCATGCTCTTCATCTGTAGAAGGACATTGTAGAGCTGAAAGCTTGAAGTGAGATGCCAAAGGAGTACTGACGGGTTTTGAATTCTGCATGTGAAAACGAGAAATAATCTTCTCGAGATACTTGCTCTGTTTGAGCCATAATTTTTCATGCTTTCGATCTCGATCAATCTCCATACCGAGAATCTTCCTTGCAGCACCTAAATCTTTCATCTCAAATTCCTTTTTCATTTTACCGAGAATCTTGAGTAGCGATAAGCATATCATCAACATAAAGAAGTAATATAATAAACGAGTTATTGGCATGCATCTTAAAATAAACACAGCAATCATGTTTGCAGTGAATGAAATCTTATCCCAGCATAAAACTGTCAAACCTTTTATACCATTGCCTTGGAGACTGTTTCAAACCATAAAGTGATTTGTTCAACTTGCAGACAAAATTTTCCTCACCTTCTTGGATGAACCCTTCAAGCTGTTGCATAAAAATTTATTCTTCTAATTCTCCATGCAGAAAGGCAGTTTTGACATCAAACTGCTCTAACTCAAGATTATGAAAAGCAACTAAAGCAAGTAGAAAACGAATAGATGTGTGTTTAACCACAGGAGAGAAAATTTTATTAAAGTTAACACCCTCCTTTTGTGAATACCCTTTTGCAACTAAACGAGCCTTGAATTTAACACCATCTATCTCAGAGAAATCCTCTTTCTTTCGAAATACCCACTTGCAACTAATTGCTCTTTTACCTTCTGGTAATTTCAGCAGATCCCAAGTATGGTTCTTTTGAAGGAAATCCATCTCTTCATTCATAGCAGCTTGCCACTGAGAAGAATTCTTATTCTGCACTACTTCTTTATAGGAAGAAGGATCACCATTGTCAGTAACTAAAGCAAAAGCTACAATATCTTCAAAACCATAGCTCTCAAGTGGCTTTATTTTTCTTTGAGATCTTCAAAGTGAAGACTTTTCAGAAACTTGATTCTTAGAATTTTCTTGAGATTTGGGCATATCCTGAATATCTTCTTCTGAAGGAACTACATGCTCCACCTCCACTTGCATTATATCATTAGGATCTTTCTTGAGAGATTTTAGCATAACACTTTCATTAAATACTATGTCTCTCTCAATAATTACATTTGAAATAGTAGGATCCCACAAACGATAGCCTTTGACGCCTTTGGCATAACCCAAGAAAATACACTTTTTGGAACGTGCATCTAACTTATCCTTGACAACATGCACATAAGCAAGGCAACCAAAAATCTTTAAGGAAGAATAATTTGCAGGATGACCAGTCCATACCTTTTCAGGAGTCTTGCAATTAATGGCTGTTTGAGGAGAGCGATTACAATAAAGCATACTGTATTGATTGCTTCTGCCCAAAAATCTTTATCGAGATTAGCTGTACTGAGTATACTACATGCTTTCTCCAACAAGGTTCTGTTCATCCTTTCAGCCACACCATTTTGTTGAGGTTTTCCTGGGATGGTAAAGTGGCGTTTGATGCCTTTATCTTCACAGAATTTGAGAAATTTTGTTGATTTGTACTCTCCGCCATTATCACTTCTGAAGTATTTGATTTTTCTACCAGTCCTTTTTTCAACTGAAGTTTTCCACCGTTTGAAAACAGAAAACACTTCGGTTTTGTGATGCAAAAAATAAATCCACACTTTTCTAGAAAAGTCATCAATAAAACTGACAAAATAATGAGCACTAGATTATGATGGAATAGGAGAGCACCACACATCAGAATGAATATAATCAATTAAGCCTTTAGTGCAATGAATACCGGTGTTAAACTTTACCTTGGACTGTTTACCATAGAGGCAATGCTCGCAGAAATCCAATTTGCATGAGTTGAGGCCTTTTAGTAATTTTCTTTTGTTGAGCTCATTTAAACCTTGCTCACTCATATGACCGAGACGCATATGCCATAAGTGGGTCATATCAGAAGAAGAGGCATGAGAAATTGCTGCTCCACCTGCAATGGTTTTTCCTACTAACTCATATAAATTTCCATGTTTTAGGCCCTTTATCACTATCAATGAGCCTTTAGCAACCTTAAGAACTCCACCTTTAGCAGAATACTTATAACCAGTAGAATCCAAAGCACCCAAAGAGATCAAATTCTTTTTCAAATCAGGAACATGTCTAACATCAGTAAGAGTTCTAATAATATTATCAAACATTTTAATTTTGATTGTTCCAATTCCAACAGTTTTGCATGGATTGTTATTACCCATCAAAACCAAACCACCATCATAGGACTTGTAGTCTTCAAACCAATCCTTATTAGGACACATGTGGTAAGAACAACTAGAATCAAGAATCCAAATATCATGGTAACGATCAAAATTAGAACTAATAGAGAGAACGTTACCCAAATTATCATCAGAACTTCCTTCAACAACTGACACTTGTTCTTTGGTTTGCTCTTTAAATTGAGATTCTCTTTCTTTCTTTACTTTGAGCTTCCAATAATCTTTAATTGCATGTCCCATCTTTTTACAATACCTGCAATTTATTTCTTTGGATTTGGATCTAGAACGACCTGTCCTTGATCTTTCTTTGGTACGACCTCTAACAATTAATGCTTCTGAATGTGACACATCCCCTCCAATCTTTTTCAAATATTCATTAGATAGAAGGGCAGCAGAAATATCATCAAATTTCAAATCCTTCCTATACATGAGAGTAGTTTTAAGATTCTCAAGAGAAGGAAATAATGACGATAATAAAATAATTGCCTTGTCTTCATCTTCAATTTTAACATCAATGCTTAACAATTGAGAGACAAGTTTATTGAAAGTATTAAGATGATCAACTATATTCGTACCTTCTGTCATTCGAAAATTGAAGAGCTTCTGCTTTAAATAAACTCGATTTGAGATAGACTTACTTATATACTGTTTCTCCAGCTTTTTCCATAACTCTAAAGGTGATGTTTCATCAAGAAACGGATAGAGTACTTCATCGGTAAGACTGAGGATGATTGTGTTATGTGCGCTAGCCTTCTGGTTTTCCCAGACACTTTCGATGACATCTTCAGGCTTGACGTCCTCCAATGTGTGTCTCAACCCTTATTGAGTAAGAATTGCACGAACTCTTACTTACCAAATAGAAAATCCTTGCTTTCCATTGAATTTCTCTATATCGAACTTCGTAGTAGACATATTGAACCAATTTCTGATGCCACTTGTTGCGGAAAATATCGATATCCACCACAATTCAAGATATAGAGGAAGAACAGAAAAGAGGAAAAGATAGCACACAAGAGATATATTTTGGAAAGACGATTCAGAGAATATTGTATTGATTAGAAAAGAAAGAGAATATTACAACGATGGAGACGAAACTCCAATATCACTAATTCTCACAAAAGACTAAGTAGCCTGATCGTCACAAGACGTATTGAGAGTATTGATCTATATATATATATCTCTCTCACTCTCTTGAAACCCTTACATCAATGATGTATTTATAGATGTGGCCTAATGATGTTTGAGTCAAAGTAAAAAACTGACTCAAATAAGACTTCTACTAATTTAAAACTTCTAGTAGAAGATAAATCTAGATAAGGATTAGGCCCATTAAATAATTTCCTAATATAATTAAGACTATTCGGAAAATCCGGATTCGAGACATCATAAAGCCAACACTAAACAACCATCCCCAAGCCCACTTACTAGTAACAATTAATCTTGTTGACAGATCAATTACGCGACGTCAATGAGCATCTAAATCAAATGTTAATTACTAAACATTTATCATACAGTTCCACGAGAGCAGGGGCACTATTGTTTGACAATTTTAGTAGATTACATGCACTTAACACAAATGCGCAAATCCTCCTTGAACATCATGTTGTTAAGAAATATTCAGAATCATATTACACATTCTCCTTTTCTATCTGCTTCTTGTACAAGTAGGGCTTTTCATGATTGGATTGATATGGGCATCAACACATTCCTTTCGATCTTATATTTCAGTAAAGCTCAACAATACATTTTGGTCTCCGAGAAGCTTCTTGTAATACATGACCAGAATGATTAGGACTTGATGTTTCTACACAAGGTTGTAAATGCAGTTTGTATGCGACCCAAGTATTACTTCTATATTTGTCATTGACTTTGACGTTTTGTCTATTTACAGTTGCTGAACGCTGAGGAACTTTCAGACAGCTACTTGGGCCGTTGCAAGTCGAGCAATAGGAACCCTGCAAAGAAAGCCACAAGGCTAGCTAATAAGAATTTTCTTGAAGTAGAAAACAAAATCAAAATAATCAAGGCATAGACTATTCAGAAGCTTAAACAAATTAGCGCAAATCCTCCTTAAAATAATGGTTGGTGTTGCCCTGCAGCTCTAGTGTATTAATGATTAATTGGGTTTTCTATTGCCTCTTTAATTCAGAAGTTCAAGCCCTAAAAGCCTGTTGTGCAAGGAGAAACAATGGCAAGGAGAAGTGAGAGCTTAGTTGTTGGTAGTAATGCTGTTTTTTCACCGAGGTTAGCATTGAGTTTGTGCAGATGTTCTGCCTTGTACTTTCCATGGATTTGTCCAGGTGAACTCAAAACAAACAACTACGTCACGCAACACCGCAACTCGACTTCAGGCAACTTAGCCTTCGTGTAGTGTTGCTTGCATGGGTATGAAAATCCATGATATTACTAGGTACAATATGAAACTCATGATCTGTATGTTCTGGGTTCATTTGGCTTGTGAGTAACAGTCATGGATCATTTGCGAATAATCATTATGACAATTGTATTATTTTCAATAATCACAATTGCTATTCACAAACCAAACAATTTCTTTGAGTCGAAATACCGATGTAAAATGGTTTCGTCCGAAAAAACAAAATCACTTCTACTATGAACCCTACTGTTATTTTTTTTAGGAAAAAGAAAGAACTCATTTAATTTTGTAGAACAAAAGTAATTGTTGTTACTTTAAATAGTAGCAAAGCTGTGTTTGAGGGACAAACTAATTGAAACATTTTAATGAAAAAGATTGGATATAATTCTAACAAAAATAAAGTTTTTTTATTCCATCATAATATTTTGCATTTTTTTTGGATCAATTGCACGTAACTCCTCTAAATTAAAATATTATTAAATTATATATTTCTCCTCCAAATTTTTAAAAATTATATAATTTCTTGAAATATTATCAAATTATACAATTCACCTCCAAATTTAAAAAATTATATTTTTTTGGGGGTTACTGATATGTTAAAAAAAATCTTCTCGAATAAATTTATCGTTAGAATAAAAAATATTTTAAAAATATATCATTTGACTTTATGTAGGCTGAAATGAAAAAACGAAAATACCCATGATTGGATGTAAATTAGCATAATAAAAAATATGAAAAAAGACCTCATATATGCTTCGTATCGAGCCTTGAATTTGGTGCAAATTGAGTTTTAATTCCAATCAAGATTGGCCAAAACTGATTTAAACCAAACCATGAACAAAAATATTATTTATATCTCAAGTTTAAATTTAATTCAAGATCGGATTAAAATAAATTTAAACCATACTAAAGGTAAAATAGTTATTTTATATTTTAAATTAAAATTTAGTCCAAAATAAAAACCTTTTAATTGGACAATAGAGAATTTTTAAGAATGGCGACCTAGCCACTAAATTATTTTTTAACCAAATTAAGAGTATTTTCATTTGATTACTTCAATTTAAATAATATTAAATAATATATATTATTCAAATATTCTTAATTCTAATAATAAATCTACGTCAGATAAAGCCTTTGCAATATATCTAGTAACATAAAAAACATTTATTTTTTTAAGTATGAAGGAGAAATATGTAACTTAATAAAATTTAAATGAGTTATGTGCATTTTTTATGTTTAAATGAAAAATATGTAATTTAACAAGATTTTAAGAAGTTATACATAAATTTTAAATTTAAAGAAAAAAATATATAATTCAATAAGATTTCAATGAGTTATATGCAATTCACTTTTTTTTATATCTTCTTTAATATAATTATTATTCTCACAAATTACGAGAACAATGAATTAGATTGATTTGTGACAAATCAAAGGAAAAATTTACTACACCCTCTAAATTTTAGCAAATCGCTAAAAATTTCCTTTAATTTTTAAAATTTTCATTCAATCCATCTAATATGACAAATATTTCAAATTAATTCATACTATTATTAACACCATCAAAAATATTTTAGCAAGTATTGTAATAATACTATAATAATATATGTATTATATCAATAATATAATAATATTTGGGTACTATAAAAATATTGTATATTTAAAATTAAATATTATGAGTAAAATAGATATTAGTGATCAAAATTAGAACAATACAAATAAAAATAAAATAAAATTATCAAAACCAAATATAGATAGGTAGAAAATGACCATTATAATCCAAACCAATCATATATGATTGAAAAAAATATTTTTTTAATCATAATAGTTAATTTCTAAATATATTCTACTATTATAATACTATACAATAATTTAAATATTATTATATTATTCTTAATATTATTATAATACTGTTATAATATTTTTAATTTTTTAATATTAATAGCTACTAAGGAATGAGGTTATTTAAAATTTTTAAAATTAGAAATTTTTTTAAAATGAGAAAATTTATCTGAAATTATAGAAATTTTTCCCAAAACAAATGATGTCAAAAGTTTAGGCATCTTTAAGAGAATTTGAGGGTGTTTTCTGGAAAAAAGGAACTCCATCCGAGTGACCGCTTTATGATTCCCGCATTCAAATATTTTCCTCGATCCGTTTTCGCCAAATGCTTCTCCGGCCTTCTCTTCCGATCTGTCGGCGGCCGCGGCGAGGGATAATCCTTCTCGCGGGTTCCAGTCTAGCGTATAGGATTTTTTTAGGGCTTCGTCTTTCTTTTCGTGCCATCTCGCCGATGGATTTTGGGAGCTTCACCAAGTACTCGGGGCCCGGAGCTCGACCGAGCAGCATCCCCGCTTTCGGAAGTTCGTCCTCCAACAGCCCTGCCCCTCCAAACCCTAACCACTTCCACAGAAGCACGCCCGCCGCTCCCTTCTCCGCCCCGCGCCTGCAGTCGCCGCCGCTGTCTCAGAGGTAGCGCACCTTGCTTTCGCTTCTTGGTCTTTTTTTTTTTTTTTTTGTTCTTTATCTTTTTGCGAAGTTTTCAGGTTTTAATCTTCCGCCAAAACCGTTTTAGGGTTTTAAGCCTCGGAAATTTAGAATTTTTAATACCATGTAATGTCGGAAACGACCAAAAGGTATCAATTTCGTTGGGTGCCGAAACTGATACTGAAACCGAATCTTAAACCTTAATTTTAAGTGCTGCAGTGGAATGTGGTTAATTTATAAGTTTTAATTTAATTAACAGAGAATGACAAGGTTTTAAGGTTTTTGGGCCTGAGGACTAGATGCTATGAACTTCTGCTCTATCCTTTGGTTGGTTATCATAATTTATTTAGGTTCATGACATCAAAAGTATAGCTTGTTGAATTGTAGATAGGCGTAGTGTTGAATTATGAGGGATTTTGAATTTCCTTAATATCATGGACACTCTTTTTGTCATCCTAATTTTTAACTGCGAAGGCTTCTCTTATATTATTTTAGTGGACCAGACCGTTTGGGTGCTTGAAACATTAATATTTCACAGGGAGGCCACATACATTTCTATTGACGATCCATCCGTCAGCAACATATGGGTTTCGCCACATCTAACAGTTTCTTATTGGGTCTTGATTGGCATGATGTTAACTTGTTTGAATTTCACAGTTTTTGCTACTGTTAATTATGGATGTGTTCCTATTTTGTATGCTAGCTGAGCCAAATAACCAAGTTGTTACTATATGCGTGACTTTTGGGCTTGTTTTATTATTCAATCTGTTACTTTTTGGAAGTTCAATTAATAATACTGCAAATAAATTATCAAGGTGTCAAGCTGGGAGTAAATTTGTAGCATACTACATCCAACCTGTATCTTGTCCTTGATGGTATATTAGTTTGTTAAATGATTTGGTACTTATGATTATGTTTTGGACAAGACATCAAATTTTTTTCAAAAAAAACACATCAGACCTGCACAATCTTCTACTTGCACTATTACTTATCACAACTGATGAAATACATATATTTTGCTAATGGAATATCATGTCCCCAAGCAGGGTGGAGTAAATCTCTGATGAGCCACGCTCAACTAATATACTTTTAATACCCATCTGCTGCATCTGATATTTAATACCCATTTCCTGCAGGCTTGCTGTGTCTCCTAGATCTGTTAGTGAGATAAAAGAGCCAACTAAGGAAATTCATCCAGAAAAGTATCAAACAACTGCCCCTATTACAACTCATATTGCTGCACATGATGCCGATAACAATCTCAACACCAATCATAGCAAGCTCTTTCTTTCTGAGAGGAGTAGCTCTCCTCCTTTGTCTTCTAATGGTCATTCATATTTGGAAAGCTTTAGTTCTTCAATGGCAAATAGTGGAAGGTAAAGAAGGGGAAATATTTCATGTTTCCCAAACATTTTTATGACTGCAGTGGTTTTCATCGCTCTTGAAGTTGCTACCAGTTGTTTCTTTATTACCAAATAACACATTTTGTGTTTTACATGTAGGTCAGTCACTAACACAGATAGGATGCTTCTAAATGGAGTTACTGAAACTACAAGGCTGATAAGATCCGCATCTTCATCTTTGCAGAAAAATCTTTACACTCAGAAGTTAAGTTCTTCTTTAGCCATGGGGTTAGTTCCCTCTTGTACAATTTTATTGTCTTATTTGACCAATCAATCTTCAATTTTAAGAATTAACTGTAACTTGATTCTTAACATATTAGTTGTTTGCCTTCATTTGTGCATGTGCTTCCACACTAGTATTTATGTGTCTATGATTCTCTGGAGATGTGTCCTTGTTGGAGATCTTGGCAATTCTGTATTGAGTATCAGTTTTTCATAGCTGCATGTGCACCCACACTCCTGGAGTGGACCCAATAGTACAGTGATTGCAAGAAAAATACATGTTTGTCCAGGAGGCTCAGATTGAGCTCAGATAGAACTATTCATTGCTGCCAAAATGGGAATTTGAGAGGATAAAAGAAATTGTATGGGAGGTTGAAGATGAAGAATTTAACATAGATCCTTATCTTAATCTGTATACAAAATAAATAAGAACTCATAAACAGGAAACAAACGTCAGATTTCTGCTGGGTTGATTTGATAGATAATATATTGTGTTGTCTCTTAGCCATCAACCAGTATGCTATTCTGTTAACCTGTAGCATACAAAACTTTTTTGTAGGATACATCTATACACAAGATAGCACTGTGTTAAACTGGAAATCAATCTACCACAGCATGCTTTATACTGTCAGGTATTGGCTATATGAAAAATCATGCAACTTTAATTATGGAAAACAATTTTTTAAAATGTGATATTCACTGGGGATGTTGAAGAAATTGGATAGCACCTATGTGGGAAATGGTTTTATATATGATCATATATGTTGTTTTTGATGTACTAAATAAAAAATATTAAATCAAGATGAAAGTAGAGCTTGTTATGGAGTTTAACTTAAAATAAGGTTACATTTGTTAGTGTTAAAATAATTTTCCTTATGAGAAATTTGTATTATTTTCACATTCATCTGTGCATACTGTGCGTAAGCCAGTAATTACTCCGAGCAACAATGACCTAATTCTTGAAGGCCATCATAAGGACAGTTGTAGGCAAAATTGAAAAACAATCTATACCTGAAATTAAGTAATTTAACAAAATTGAAAGACAAAACATAAACGTACTAGTTTATAGTCAATGCAAGTTTTGCCCTCATAAATATACTCAGCTGCATATACCTGCACATGAACATGCTGGTTTTGTTGTGTCTAACACAAGAAGACTTGAGGTGGTATATGAATATGCAAAAAACAGAAGTTTATTTTCATTCTTATTTGTGGTCCAGAACAACATATGGGAGTGAGTGTAGTCATGTGGCATAACTTGGAGCTATTGAGAAAAGATTGAACCCAGTTGAGATTGTTTCAATGTCCACACTGAGGACTTATTAACATACCTACACAACAGGGTGATGTGATTCAACTTGGGGAATGGCTAAAAGTCAGGTAATAAAGAAATGTCGATGGAAGTCATAAGACACAATACTTATTGAAGTGTTGTAAACAACTAGATTGTGTTGCATAGGGATAATAGAGAATGAAAAGATTTTGCTTAGCCATATTGCTTCATGTTATTTTCTGGCAGTGGTTCTTACCACCCATGTTGTTCCTTTTTTATCATTACTTTTGTCAAATCTTTTCAGCAAGTTTCATTTTAATTCATAGGTTATGAATCTTATTTCTAGGAATGATATTTCACCCCCTCAAATGGATTTTTGGATGAAATCTCCTGTCCATGGTGCTGGAGTCTCACCTCATCCTAGGGTCCCTGCTGTTGTGTCCTATTCTGACTTGTATGACAATGATGTTGCCCCTCCACCAAATCTTTCCTACAAGACCACTACTGGAAGGTCTACCTCTCCTCTATTGAGTGTGTCTTCAGTTGCACCTACTACCAGGGTGGAATCAGGAATGTTATATTCATGTTTATTCATTATTCTCTGGCAATCTGAGTTATCAGCATCCTTGAAGCAGCTCACAATGCACATCATATTACAGCATGCTTGTTGTATTTTAGCTTGGCTTATTAACCAAGCAATTTTATACTGAATATTACCTTTGTAAATTAATTTGCAGGTTTGATGTATCCTCTCAGGAATTTAGTAGCCAAAGAAAATCTCAAGTCGTTGGTTATAGATCCCCACTTCACCAGGTGAACTCTTCTACTGAAAAATTTTCAGATGTAAATGATGGTGGAACTTCTCCATCCAAGTTTCTGCGTTTTAATCCACCTAAAAGAGTGAGGTCTCCTTCTTTAAAATCTTCTAATGCACCTTTGGATGAGGCACCTGCTCAAGCTGACGAGGAAAGGTAATATTCCTTTGTTCTTTATTATTTCCAGACTAGATACATGTTCCATATGCTGTGTGGTGCAATTAGTGATATGTGAATAACATTTCTAAATTCAGAGAAATGCAAGAAAAAGCAAAGCGGCTGGCACGCTCCAATGTTGAACTGCGCCAACCATTGCTGAAACTCCAAGATCTCCCAAGGCACTAGTCTTCAGAGAAAAAAAAACAATGTAGCTATGATAGAAAAACTTTCTGCCAACAATAATCGGGTTTTAGCTTCTGGAGATATTTTTTCTGAGTGTGAAGGCCTTGAATCAACTGATGTCGTAATTGGGCTGTGCCCAGATATGTGTCCAGGTTATATGTCATTATATTTTCTCCATCCATGCATTTTCTCCTTTGAGTTGCTTGAACTCTCCTTATCCAGAAACAGTCCTTAACAATTTTGATTTTATAGTTGTTCTTCAGAATCTGAAAGGGAGGAACGTGAAAGAAAAGGGGATCTTGATAAATTTGAGTGTTTGAATGGTGAAAGAAACCAAACAAACAAATATCTTGCTGTTAAGGTCAGGTCATTCCCTTGTCTGTCAGATTGTAGTTGTTCTGAGATCATCTTTCATCACCTATAACAGGAAGCATTATGGTAATTCCTATCTGAATCACAGTATAATAGGACAGCGGAGCGGGACGCTGGCTTAATAAGACCTATGCTATTGCTGCAAAAGACTGTCAAGTATCTTCTGGCTATACTGGATCAACCTTATAGCAACAATTTCCTGGGTATCTACAACTTTCTGTGGGATAGAATGCGAGCAATTAGAATGGACCTCAGGATGCAACACATTTTCAATCAAGATGCTATAACCATGCTTGAGCAAATGGTATTTGTCTTCTCTGATCCTATTTTTAGCTAGTAATCAACACCATGAAGCACCACTCACTAACACTTTTACCCAGATAAGGCTCCATATCATTGCAATGCATGAGTTGTGTGAATACTTTAAAGGAGAAGGCTTTTCGGAAGGGTTTGATGCACATCTTAACATTGAACAGATGAACAAGACATCAATTGAGTTGTTTCAAATTTACAATGATCATAGGAAGAAAGGAAAGAATATCCCAACGGAGATGGAGTTTTGAGGATATTATGCTCTTCTCAAGCTTGATAGGCATCCTGGTTACAAAGTAAATGATCTCTTACTTGGCTCTTAATTGTTGTTCCTTTTCTTCTCTTTACATGAGCCTTTGGATCCTGGAGAGCTCTCTCTAGATCTAGCAAATATGGCTCCTGAGATTAGATGCAACCCAGAAATTTTGTTTGCTCGAGATGTAGCGAGGTGCATATGGGTTCTATTACGTATCCCTTCTGTTTAAGGTTAACTATTACCCAACTTAGCTAATTTACTTATTCTGTCAATGCAGAGCTTGCAGAGTGGGTAATTTTATAGCCTTCTTCAGGCTTGCTAGAAAAGCAACTTATCTTCAGGCCTGTTTAATGCATGCCCATTTTGCAAAGGTATTTGCTTTTCTTGAAACAATTAATTGAATCATGTTTCTTTCCCTCGCCTTTGATGCTTCACTGTTGTGGCCCATGGCATGCTAGTCAGGCATATCCTGTTGCAATATGAAAGAAATTTGGATTTCTATGATTTTTTATGTGTAGAACTTGAAGTTGATTGTACTAAATCTATGATATGAGAAATTTCTGTGACTGCAACACAATGTGAACCTTCTAGAATTGGTGTATGATTCAAACCAATGATTTTATTTTTTGGTTGTTGCTATGCAAGGACTTGTAGCAAAACCAAAGTCATCTGACTGTTTGTGAATGACTTCATTTTCTCCTAGTCTCTTTGTGCAAATGTGAACTGGAGGTCATGTGTGTTCAGCAGACAGAAAGGGTTATTCAAGGAAACAATTTTCAAATATTGGCATTCCATGATATCATATGATATTATATTATTTAGTGGTCTGTTTAAATGTACAACTATATGACTGAGATGACAACAAAATTTTCTTAAGTCTTTTGCTATCAAAGAATCATCCACATGTACATCTGTGGAAATTGTGACATTCCTCATAATTTTTCCCACATTTGGTAGATTTGCTTTTCTAATATTTATGTGATGTAGACAATTTCTCTTTGAATTTTGTCTTGTCTTTTATATCAATCTCACCATTGCAACAAAGGAGACATGATATATTTCTCCTGTTCACATGACCTAAAATATCCATTTGAACACATGCAAACCTTATTTACTTTTCACCTTTTCCTTCAAGCATGTGCTTAATCATTGGATGCAGATTCCTCTGTTAGATTGGACATCAAACTATTTCCTATATTGACAAACTAGGCCATGATACAGGACCGATCTAAATGAGCTTTTTTGTTGAAGCAAGGCAGAACAGATTCATAATCATCAAACTCCAGTGTTCATTATATGAATAGTTTACTGTATTTATGTGGAAAAAATTTGGTACCTAATGTGGAAGTTGCCATTTATGTCTTCCCATGAACAGATAACCTGCTTCTTTTTTTATCTTGACAAGCTTGATATCTTCTTTCCAACAGTGTATGCCTTCTCATTTCCAAAGCCATTTTGTCTTTCAACATTCAAATTCTATAGTAGGATATCACTTGGATTTGGAAAACTTAATTTATGTTTTCCAAATGAAATACCCTTGCAACCAGTTGATAAAAAAACAACCTTTGCAGTTATGTTTTTTGGAGTGAATTTGATGTCATCTTCTCATTATTCTCAACATTTGATTGAATTCATAGTGAATCATAACCTGAAAGCTGTTGCGCGAACATATCACCCTGATTGCAGTATGTATGGTTTAAGTGATTCTTTGTCTACAGATACATACACAGGCTCTGGCTTCATTGCACTGTAGTCTTCAGAACAACGAAGGAATTCCTGTTCAACAAATTAGAACATGGCTGGGGATGGAGGCGATCTAATGTCCTGCTTTTTGTTGATTCTCTGCTTTACCTAAAAGTTGGATCCTTTATGATGGTTTTCATTTTTATTCAGGGTGAAGATATAGAATCCCTCTTAGAGTATCATTGGTTCATGTTAAAGAAATATGAAGAGATATATATGGTAAAGGTGGGTCCTTTCCTTAACAGTGACACTGACTTCCCAACCAAATCTGTGGAACTTGTTCAGCAAAAAAAGTCACAGAGAATAATTGATGATATTTATTCTGGTGAGACAATCCCATTCCCTAGTGAAGAGAGAGCAATTGCTTTGTATCTGGACAGTATGGTTGATCAACAAGCAATGCCCAGCATAGAAAATTTGCCAGCTGCTATGGATGAAGAAATACTAGAGTATAACAGTAAACATATTCCAGGCGTTGTAAACCAACAACCAGTTCAAGTTCAAGGACCATCACCAGCTATTCCAAGAAGCAAAAGTGAACATCAAACAATGGAAGCATCTCTAATGGAAGCTAATTGTGCGCCTGTGGATGATTTTGTAAATGATAAAATGTAATCTGAGGATGATGTACTGGTTAAGTCAGATGTACTCATGCCTAGATAAGAGATAACCCTGCCAAAATCGGAGGCAAGTATGATTCAAGCTGGGCCACCTGGAAGACTAAATCCTCATTACCTTGAGACCTTGGAACTGCCAAAGGCTTTGGGTAGGGATGTGGACAAGGAAGAATTAGTTGTCCCTTCAATAGTTCCATTTTTACTTTTTTTTTGTGTGTTTTGTGCATGTGCATGGCTGGTCTACTAAGATGTGAGTCCCTTTTTTGTCATCAGAAAGTGGAAGCAGTGAGCATCAACCAAGAGAGAAATTAAAAAACGGAAACTATTTCTAGCTAGCGCTGCATTGAGTTCGCTCTCACTAGGCCCACCAATTTGTCAAATTGAATCTGTAAGTGAAGTTTTGGATGCCTTACGCTTTTCTCCAGGTTCATCTGCTTATTTTTCTCTCTTCTTTTAGAAACAACCACAACATGCCACTCGAGATCTTAACATAGATTATGCTGCAAGAGAGAGACAATGGAGGCAATGGAAGTCTTGGTCACGACTGAATGTATCAGAATTGGTTGGAACAATACTCAGTGCAAGAAATCCAGATGCAAAGTGCATCTGCTGGAAATTAGTAGTCTATGTCCAGAAAAATAGTACATTGAACCACACCTATGATTTAGCCTCAAAATGGCTGCTTTGAAAGCTTGGCTGCGCTGAAGCACAAGATGATGCTGATGCTGATGAATTGATTGTTTCTCCATCACATTTCTCAGTCTGGAAGAAATGGGTCAGTGTCCAAGCCATTACCCAGCAAGCTTGTTGTTTGTCTGTCATTAGGGAAGTCATAAGTGAGGATAATAAACTAAGTCTAGAAGATGATATTACCACTAGTCTGAGCAGTATCATCTTTCTTGTTTCAGAAGCCATTACATGGGACTTACAAAGGAATAGGCTTCAAAGTCTCTTAAGATCTCTACCATCTGGATCCAACTTGCCTATTCTGATAGTTAGCATTGATGGACAAAAAGGTAATGCCACTGATTCTTCTCTCATGGTCATAAAGAAGCTTGGAATTCAGGATGCAGACAAAACAAGGATAAGCTCTTCTTCAGTTGTCTTTCTTTCTGATTATTGCAGGCTGGAGCAACAAAATTATTTCTGTGAGGACCATCAGTTGAAAGGTCTGCAATGGCTGGCAGAGCATTCACCTCTTCAGCCTGCTTAAGTCCAGGCAATGCCCGTGAGCTGGTGCTGAATTACTTGACATGCTCTTTGGAGGTCCTGGAAAATCTTGATACTGCTTATGTAGGTCCTGAACATTGTATCTTAGTTTTCGACGAAGCACTCAATAGGACAGCAGAGGAAATTCTGGCTGCCGCATTTATCAGCCCGACCCATTGGCCAGGTGCTGAGATAAATGTGCTTCAGAAATCAAGCAGTGAGGGAATTGCAGCACACATGTCCTTGCCATGCATAGGTTGGAACTCAGCTGCAAGAATCCAATCACACATCAGCACATTGAGAGACTGCAGATTACCAAGTTTTCCAGCTGATACACTGTGGATGAACCAAGGTTGCCATTTTCCTCAGCAGTTACAGAACCAGAAATTGGCCCTCCAAGAATGTTTGATTAGTTACTTGACAGAATCAAGCCGCTTGTTGACTAGGGACCTAGCAGCAACGGAGGCCAATGTAATGATACAGAAAGGTGCGAGTCTCAAGCTTCGTGGTTCATCTTATTTCATAATTCCCTGGTGGGTGTGGATCTTTCGGTGGATTTACAACTGGCAGCTGACAAAATTGGCTGGTCTGCCAGATGCTTACATATTAGATCGGCCTGCCAGCATGGATTTTCTTGTTCCAATCTTTGCCTCTATCCCAGGCTCAAAAGAAACTGCAGAAAGATTAAGCTTTCAGGAGCATCCTAGTTTGCATTCGGCATCAGCAGAGCCTACTTTTGATGAAATGGTTGGTGTTGCTTCTATTACTCTATCAACTGAGCAGCCTCCATCAAGCTGTAGCCCAGCAGCATTGTATCAGGCATGGTTGGAAAACATCCCTCGGACTGTGGGACCTGTGAAGATCATAAGGGAGATGTCCAAGAAAATAATTATGTTTTGCCACCAGAACTGATGGATGAACAAGATTTAGTGCCATCGGCACCAAAGCAGCAGTGTCGCCAGTTGCAGGACATGATAGATGAAAAGCTTGCAATATATTTTTGATTTTTCTCATTTCTTGATACTGCGCCCTGTGCCTCTTGCCTGTCATTCATAAGTTTTTGTACAACTTTGTAAAATTATAAATGCTGTTGGCATATTAGTATCCAATGTTGTAATATAGCCTGTGTACATGCAGATAAAAAAATCTGCCACTCCTTTTGCAACTTATTTGCTATATTGTTGTATTGGGATTGAGCAATACAAGCAGGCAAGCAAGCAACCATGTATTGCATTCTGACATTCTAATAAAGCAAAGGCAAAGGGCAGTATCTGATTGCATAGTTGTGTAGCTATTTTTCTATTTTGTTGCCATTCTTCAGTTCTGCATCTTTCCTCTTGCAGAAACCATTTCCTTTCTCTGTGTATCTTACCCATTTTGTAACAGTAATATGCATCTATTATACATTGTGACATGGATGCAGCAAACTTGCATAATATGATATCAGATCTCTGCCTTCAAGGCCTGGTAAATCTACATTACCCTCCTGATGATCTGCTTTAAATAAAAAGAGCACAAACTTTCATCCCCTACCCGGGGAGTAGACTTAGATATAACACATCAGGAACAGATACCTGCTCACAAGCACAACCTTGGCATAAATGCATGGTGACAATAGTATTCAGAAATCAGATTTAAACAGAAAAGAGGAGTTTCGTGGTTCACATAATATACAGATGGTCAAAGTGCACCAACAGCCAGCTTAGAAGTTACAAGCGGGACTTGGCAAAGCATATTAAAAATTGCTTGGCTTGTCCACGCTACTCTGAAGCTGTTCCTTGCTTCACTGCAGCCACTGACCTTGTAATCAGAAGAGATTCATACAGTCCCATGCTTGAATCCGGGATTGAACACACTTCCCCGAACCCTAGATGATCTTTCATATCCTTTCTATGTCTAGGCTCTTAGACCAAGCCATCAACAGGCGAAGAGGATAAGATCATGCTCTCAGCCAAGTGGCCAACATGTTATTCGCAGAGGAGATAGAGAAGTAAGATAACAGAAGAATTATAGCAAGGATGCCAGCAGATGATTCAATCTGTGGGCTAACTTACACCGGCTTGGAGAAACACCAGATATTATTGGTTTCTTTATCCTGATAGCCAACAAGAAGAAAAGAATTAGCAATTAATGAAGCCCATATATTTGACCAACGTCATCAGAAAAAATGGGATCTGCATATAACATGCCAGCCCAACAAAGAGCAGTTCTGAGGAAACTTCTGAATTTCCTCACTGTAATTTTGCATAAATGCAAGGGGTTGTTATTCATATCAAGCAAAAGTTAATAATGCATATTTCAAGATAGCTCGTCATGTAATTAATGGTGCTGTGTGTAGACCAAATGTAACTAGTATGATTGGTTGGCACTTCAAATATTTGAAAAATCTACGATGCAAACAAATTTAATGTGTATGAGTTTCTGATGTAATATTTCAGTTGTTAAAAATGAATCTAATTAGGTCATACTTGAATGCTGCGTAGAAGATATTAGCTTCATGGCTAGAATCTAATTGGGTCCTTTATAATGATTGAACCTGTAGGATCAATTTTGATTATTGAAATTTTGAATAGGATCTGTTTTGATGATCGAAATGTTAAATAAAAAAACTACACCATTCAAGTTGATGCACCATTTAAGTCAGGGTTTTATAAAAATACCACCTAAAATAACCCATATTTACATAAAAGCCTAATTTGAAATTATTCATGTATAGCATCCTAAGATTGCTTTTTTTAAACAAATCTCAGTCAACTCTTAAAAAGATATTTCTTGACGATTGTCTATTTTAGTGGACAAAACCATTGGCTAGAGGACACTCAAGGAACTAATGCAATCCCCCATCAACAAATACTTAAGTAGGAAAAATCAACTATACAAGTTGTAGCCAATTCTTGCTGATGACCATTTAAAATTGAAATCACATGATTCCATTAGAAAATGCATGAGAAGCATAGGCCTCTTTTACTTTTTTCTCGCAGAAAAGAGGTCTTCTCCCTCTCTTGGCATTTGAATATGAATTGGGTCGCATGCAACCAATTTCTATGAAAAATAATGTACAATGGAAGTTTTATGAAGTATCTGAAAAGGCCCTTAGTCCTTTTACACGAATATTCTTCTTTATTTCTCATCTAAGTGCAACTATTCCGCACAGAAATCAGGCTTTGAACCTCTTCAAACCATTAATTCAAATTCTCAAAATTCTCATTGATGACTCGCACCGGAAAGGAATAAATGAGGGGCTTGGCAAACTGCAAGGCAACCCCCGTCAACTAATTCCTAACCGTTCTAGTTAGAAAGTAATTAGCTTGTAAGATATGTCAATCAAGATGGCAAATTGACAAACACCAAAGACAACTTGCTACTCTTGTCCATGCACATGCTACCACACAAAAATGTCACTAGCAAATTAAAACACCCCCGAGTGAAGGTTCACGAAAATATAATTGGTGTACCAAAGAAAACTTAATTACTCGACATTAATCATAAGAGATCAAGGACGATAACAAACGATAGGAAAGATAATGCATCGTAACTTCATCAAATATCCAGACTACTATTGTCACTAATAAGCCAAAAAAACCTAATTCCTGGACATAAATCAGAAGGACTCAAGAAGGATAATGAAAATTCAAGGTAACTTCATCAAATGTCAACAGATTATTATTGTCATCAGTAAGCAACCATCAGACATTCTGTCAACAAACATGAGAAGACATAGATTCCATTCAATAAATGGTGGTAGAAGAATACCATTTCTTAATACAGAGCAGGTTGGAGAAGGAGCAACAAATGCAGAACTCTGGTGCACAGAAATGTCAGCAGGATTTGACTGCAGTTTGGACAAATCCACACTGCCAGGATGACAAATCTGTGACCCTGGAGGGACAGGCTTACCATCTCCTGCTTTGTCTGTAGCTAACTGAGCTGGTCTGTCGATGGTTTGGCCTGGTCTCTCAGTTTCCCCAGCACCTGACTAAAAACAAAGAGGAGTTAAGATCACAAAAAAAGAACACATGCAGATAATAATTAAATCATGACCCAGAGGAAGTAAAGCATACATTATACAAGTCTTTGATGTGGACTATTATGATGGATATATCATCTGTCCTAGGTTCATTGTCTAACCATAGCTTGTAGGATGATGCTACAATAGCTGAACAAGCATCCCGGGGATCCACAAATTTGGCCACCTGAAATAAAGAAACCTGTAAGAACATAGAATCTACCAAGGTCACATGGGAACCGAAAAATACAAATATTTAGGCAGTTTTATCTGTGCAATTCAACTTTATTGATCTTCACATAAGGAGGTTGATCATGATAATTGAAAATTAATGCTTCAGCAGTACTTATTCCAAAAAAACTGGGTTTAAGGCCTGTGGAAAACACCATCTCATGTAATAGCTAAGTTGACGAAAGGGACATGTCAAGAAGTATCAGGCACCCTTGTGGGGAAAACTTAAGACTTCATATTCTGTTAGACAAGATTTCCACAATTTCTCAAGAATGTAGCCCCAACTCCAATATTCTATATGATTGTGCCATTCACATCCAATTTGAGGCAGATGACTATTCAGCAGAAGACTATATGGTAAGTCAACACAAAAAGAAGAAACATCTCATATGGAACCATTTTCGTCTTGGTTCCAAGTAAATATTAAGCAAGTTCAAGCAAACCAAGTACTTGCAAGATAAAATCTTAACTTGACTTGGCCATTTCGGTAAGACATATCCCAGGGCCTGAGCAATTCCAGAAATTTTTTGTGGAAATATCTAAGGTCTTTCTATTTTTTGTCCTTTTTTAGGCCTTGTACTCAACAAACTTGTAACCATACACAAGGAACTTACTTACTAGCCTTACAAGAAATGGCTACTACCTATAGAGTTTTTCTTACCTACTGCCTAGGGCCTAGAGGCTAGTTTCAATCGAGAGTCTGTTTACAGCTCAGGGACAGATCCCATCACACCTTGTTCTCTTAAGTGCCTGGGTAACCGTACCTGGGTCCGCCTTCAAGAATCCTAAGGTATCCACAGCAAGATGACCTTCAAAAATATAGATATTAGCATGGATCCATGCTATTGTGACTTGATGCTTGTGTACTTGATGTACTATGAACATCAAGTGTCAATTTTTTAAGTTGAGATATGAGTGGAGCATCTGCATAACCATGTCAAGAATAGGCTTTTCTTATTTGTTCCATATCCTATACTCCTCCATGTAGGTTTTCTTGGAGGAATATAAATATATCCCACAATCCCACTACGGAAAGCATGAAAATTATTCTTTTTGCGTAACACACTTGGCTTGGAGCTTTGACTAGTGAAGGAGAATGGAAAATTAATCATCCAAAACTTGCTACATCTCTAATATTCTCCGCCACACTAGATGTTCATGATGCTAAACACATGACTATTCTCCCAACTGTTCATCAATGTTGTGTGCAGTAGAAGAGATGGGGTCTAACATTCTTCCATCCATAGTTAAACATCCAGGATATTTGTTTTTGTTTTGAAACATGTAACTTTGATGCTATAACACAAAAGCCGCAAAAGTCCTTGTGCAATGCCCCCTAAATTTCTCCACCCCATGTTCAGACTAGCAACATATAAAGCATGCAAGATACATCCTAATATGTAGATGCAGAAGAGAATTAACACTATAGTCTAGACACAGAAGAGTATTAACACTATAGACATAAATTTATATAAATAAGATAGATTGTTGATGCTGCTTTAACTTTAAAAGGAATTGCTGAGTATCTTCATTTCAGATATATTGGTTATATTTTTAAGGACAAACCAAAATTCATTTACAACTATCTTAATGTAATTGTATGGGTTGCAGATTCATTCAAGTAGAAACATCAGCATCATCATGATCTAAATAGCTAAAACTATTGCTTTTCTGCATAAATAAACAGCAAAAACATTTATTCACTCCCAGTTGACAACAATCAAAAAAACCAAATATCTTCTTTGCTAGAGATAGGATCTCATATGAACATGTAAATGAAATTTCCACTTCCACAAAAGCAGGCTGAACAGTTCCAAACATGTTTTAAGCAGAATGACACAAACCCATTGTTTTTTTTTTTTTACCCTTTTTCATCAAAATCTGGATAAACCACCTTTTGCCTTTAACCTCCTCATCCACCACTTAACAGGTTCATACTCTACACTCTCCATTAGAGAAAGTGTCACGCCAAACTCTCTAAGACTAAGTAGACAACACCACATAATATCATTCTTCAAACAAATGAACTCAAGAAACATATCACCATGCTAAATGAACGTGAAAGGAATTAAGTAAACAAAATGTTTACCATATCGACAACGTTTTGGCTTGACAGGAACTCGAAAACCCCATCGCTAGCGACAACAAAGAACAGATGCTCCGGCGAGATCTTCATCGTCAGGACCTCTGGCTCCGCAATAACTCCAATGCTCTCAGCCGTTGAATCTCCTATGCTCCTCGTGAATGCCGTCCCAGGGTACATCTCATCCGGCACCCACAACCTAGGGGGATCGTCGTCATTCTCCTCCTCATTCCCCCAAGTCTGCACCTCCGGGTCCTTAATCCCCTCCAGCTGATCCACGCTCAAAACCCTAGCCCCACACCTCCTCACCCTATCATACTCGTCCTGACGGAACGGCGTCTGGTCCTTGGAGAGGTCCTCTGCCACTAACTTACCATCTCTCCATACGCCAGCCACGGCCCTCGAGTCCCCCACGTTGGCCGCGCACAGGGTATCTCCGATGATGAGAACAGCTATAGCGGTGGTGCCACTCAGCGTGTCCTCGATGTCACTAGCGTGGAGCTCGGAGTTGCAGGAGAGGAAGGCGTTCCGGAAGGCCGCAACGGGGTCGGAGAGGAGATCAGGGTCAGCGCCTAGGAGGGCGGGGACCCGGTCACGGGCGAAGGCGGAGCAGCGGTCGCCGAGCTGGCCGTGGCCATCGAAGACGGCGAAGAGGTGGACGTCGGGGCGGGACTGGAGAGCGGTGCGGACGAGGATGGCGTCCTGGTTCTCGCGGGCGGGGGATTCGGGGTAGTGGCCACGCTGGGAGAGGGACGCGTAGTGGAGGGCGAAGCCGGCGGACGGGACCGCGGCAAAGCCTAGGGGGAACCCGGAGATGACGTGGCCTAGGGCGTCGTTGGTTCCGGCAGCGCGGATGGGGGGGGAGTGGGAGGAGGTGGAGGGGGAGTCGCAGCAACGGCAGCGGCGGCGAGAGGTGCTGTGGAGGCAGCCCATGGAGAGGGGAATGGGGCTAGGGTTTGGTGGGAGAGGGAGAGGTTAGAGGACAAGAAGGAGGAGGGAGGAGGGGGGTGATTTAAAGAGGAGGAGGATGGGGATCATGGTGGGGAGGGGAAGGAAGCAACCGCGAGGGGAAAGTACAAATGAAGCAGGGAGAAGGAGAGACCGAGAGAGTGGGGGAGGGATTGATGCTGAAAGGGCGTGCCCTTGGTCTGTTTTCAAATTTGTCTGGTTTTTTTGAATTTTAGAAACAAAATTGCTGTTTTTTCATTTTTTTTATTTGATTTTTAGTGTTTCATTTTTTTATTTAGAAAATCTTATGTTTTTTAACAGCTCGTTTAAAGTGCTATTTCTAAAAAAATGCTTAAATTGCCTACAAATAATCACTTTTTTTAATGAATTGCAATGGGAATTGCAAAAAATTGAGTGACAAATTGATAATTCTATTTGTTCTTGTGTCAAAATATTTGATTTTTTTGGACTTACGTGAAAAATTGCCTAGCTAAAATGAGTAAACACCCGAAAAATAGATTGAAAATGCAAATCCGAGGCCACCATCCCACTCGTCGAGCAGGAGCAAAATCCGGGGGTAATGGCCGTCGCGGGGCGCCTGCTCTTCTTCTTCGTCTTCCTCCCCCTCGTCTTCTGCTCGACATCCGCAGCAGGTGCTTCCTCCTGCTGTGCAAACCAAGGTCCGCTTCGAGCTTTTGTCGATTATATTCTTTTTTAGTTGGTTTCTGAGGACAAAGGTTTCGAGATTAGGGCCGGAATTGATGAATTCAGAAGTGGCAAGTTGATTGTCCTTTAGTTTTGATGTTTTTTCGAGGAAAAGCAGGCAAAATTGGGAAATCAAGTCGTAGAAGGAGTGTGTTGATTATTTGGTTGAGGCTAGAGAAAGATTGTTTCTACTTGATTCTTTTTGTTAATGTTATTACTTTGATTCTTCTGAGTATTTCAATGGCGAGTTTGGTTAATGAGTATGACTATCGATAGTTTCACTTACGTGCTGTTGGTGTATTTCTTTATAGAATGTAGATATTATGGTCTCCAAATTGGACCTTTGAGAAGTGGAGGATGTGTGCTTTTTAGTGTGCTTCAGAGGAACTGACTGTTTGTTGAAAAAGGAGGTTCTTCAAGTGCCAACTACGAGCATTTCATCACATGTATATATCATATTGGAGTGAGTTATAACCAAGCATGGAAATATTGCTTCAATTGGTCATCCAAAAAATAGTTTTCTGATCTCCAGACATGAATTAGATATAGTTATTTTTTCTGGATGCTATCTTACAAGTGTCTATATTTGCAACTTGTCTGTGTTTTAGAAAATATCTCAAAGGTTGGTTTTAAACATTTTTTTACTTCTTTATTAAATTTTCAGCTCAAGGATTTAGCATCAAAATCTTTTCCACAATCCAAATGTAGGAATTGTCCAAAACTAAATGATAAATTATGCTTTACAATTTACAGTAGAGTTAGATGTCAGTGAATAGTTTTCTGTTTTGAATCATAACTATAATTATATCATTGTGTAAACATGTAGGTGGTTGGCAATAGGGCGTGCTTAACTAAAATATTGAAGTTCTGGTCTTTGGGTCTGTAATTTCTTTCATCATATGACATCACTTCACTTTTATCAAATATAATTGGATCAACTATCAAGTGAAATATTAGAAAGAGCAAAGTAAAAAGTTCAAAGCATATCTTAATTGTATTAAATGATGGAAAATATGAGGGATCTTGTTAGGTCAATTATAGATCATTCAATATCTGTGTTGAATGGAAATTCTTTAGGTCCACAGTGTTAATTACAGGTGATCAAGTGCTTATTTATTGGGATCTTAAGCTGATGTAAATTCCTAAGCTCTTTCTTGGGTAGCAAGTCTTCAAGAGAATGCAATCTGTCTTTTTTGTTGTATCTATTTGATATCTTGAAATTGATCAATATATTTCAATAGTATTCTAATCATTTCAATCTGTTGATCTTCCTTGTCTCTAAATCTGGATATCATTTGGTTCAATAAACAAGCCTGTCTATCATTTCATACTATTCTCTTGACTTGATCTTGTTGTTGGCCGACAACTATCCAAGAGTAAGCATTTTAGTTTGATGGATTTATCACTGATGCAAAGTGTTTTTTACTCTTTTCTCTTCTAGATTCTCTTATTATGAGAAATACTAGTGAAGCATTTCAAAGTAATTTTGGGAGAGAAGGGCTGGCCCATATTACTATTGGAGGTGCTCTTTCTCATGGAATGAAGTAGGTAATTGTAGAGATTTGCAGAATAGTTTATTTTATAATAACCTTATCCAAAACTTTCTGTTAAAGTAAATTATTGTGTGTTTATATGAAAATTTTAGTGTTATTTTAAAATCTCAATATGAGCTTTCATGCCAGTTGATGTAATGTTAAAAGGCATTTTCAAATGCATAATATCCTAGATTGCATTCAGAGAAAGAAGTTTTTTCAAGGCTACAATGGGATATACTTTTTCTGAGATTACAAATTGTCATGTTAATTTTCATTCTTTGAGTAAATTCTAAGTAGCAGAATGCTTCCCTAAAATCATTGAATACTAAAATAATTGGTATGTTCCAATTTGATAGATAGCAGAATTGTTATTTTCCAGTTACATTTGTGGATACAAAAATTACAAGGATAAGTGTTTCCGAAATTTGTATAGCTGATGCATCTCGTTTTTGTGGAATTAAACATATATCTCAAGATACATGTCGGGTATTATAAAATTACGATAGTCACCAAGAACATTAGCCTAGAGTTCAAAGTGGTTGATAGCTTTTTTGTGAATAGGAATCATTCTTATGGAGCTTCTGTTTTACACTAAATGTTTTTGCCTGCTTGAAATTAATTATATGATTTTGAGTGAATATTAGTTTGTGTATTTTTTTTTTCTTGTCAGGTGGAGATTTGGCTTCAAACATTGGCTTCAGGGTCACAAACACCAATCTACAGACACTCATGTGAAGAGGTATTTATTGTTCTAAAAGTGAAAGGCACTCTTCTGCTTGCATCAAGCGCACATAAGTACCCAGGAAAACCTCAAGAGTTCCCCATTTATTCAAATTCCACATTTACTATTCCTGTCAACGATCCTCATTAAATATTTATTATTAGTCTGATAATTGCAAAATTTAGTTGCTTCAAGCTTGTATGCACCATATATTCCATGTAGAGTCTGGAGATGATTTCACTTATGATCATTACATCAAGGCAATAATTATTTTCTATTTCATTAACATTTTTTTGAAGGAGTAGGAAGGTATGTGAGAGATAGCATGCTTCCTGTTAACAAGGAGCAAGCATGTATAAACCTTAGCATGTTAGCTTATTTGACTCTTTATTTTAACTTGCATGCCTAGATCTTGCCTTTGTTTTTGTTTTTGTTTTTTTAAATTTCAGATTTAAGTAGCATAAGTAGTGCTGTAAGCATGCAAAAAGGTTGAATAGGCCTCCTTGGCTCTGTGGCTTTTTTGAGTTTGATTGACATATAAATAATTTATCGGCCAAGCCACTGAAGTTTGAAATATGTTGTGTATCTTGTAGAGGAGTATAATTGTTTAAAGCTCCTTGCTTTGCTGCTTTTGGATTACCTTTTCTTCCATCAACGGATTGTTGGAACTTATGCTATAAAACAATGCTGATATAGACATGTCCCAATAGGGAGTAGATTTGATCAAATCATCCATTTTATCATGTATTTTCTCTCGTGAGCAAATAAATCACAAAGTAGCTGACAACTGTATTAACACAGTTGAGGAACAGTTGATGATTATTAAATTTATGGGTATATTCAATTTTGTTTGCTGCTTGCAGTGCATTTGTTAGCTGGAAAGGAGTTTAGTTAGTTATACTTGGTGCTATGCAAATACAGCAGCATATTCTATTTTAGTTTTAAGTTTGGAAAACAAATTAATTACCGAATCTGTTATTGTTAATCATGTCCACTCATCTTACTTAAGCACTAGCTTGATATTCTGGATCACAAGCCATATAGATGCAAGCTAATATCTCACATTTTATTTGTGCTATGTAGGTATGGAATACTGATGAACACGAGAATTTACAGTTACTGGTGATTATATCTTGTCCACCAATTAAAGTGTGAGTACTTTTCATAGTTTATTTTAATACAAAAGCAAGTAGTGCATGGAGATAGCTTTGGACCTATAGTTTAATCAGCTAGCAAACATTACATTTATGTTTTCAATGTATTGTGTACTGAAATTTTTTGCTAGTAATGGATGTTTTTTAGTCATAGATGTTATCAACCTATCAAATGTCAAGTGTTGTTGCATGCATAGGATACCATGAGATTTTTTTTTTTTTGTTGCCAAATGTTATCGAAGATTCCATATTGACTAGGCTTAAGATAGGTGAAGTTTTTGATTTTCTATTTTTCATTTTTAAATTGAAAAATCATCTAAACTGAAAGCATGTGTGTTATAGCTTAATTGTTTAGACTCAGACTGTTACTAGAGACTACTAGAACTGAAATTTAAACTTGTAAATAACACTTTAATATGTGGATCCTTCCAACCTTCCTCTAAATATTAAATTAAGGAAAGTAAGATAGAACACTTCTCCTTTGCACCACATTACATAGAGACCAATCAAGATTCATCAACCTTTATGTTAAGTTTAGAGATCCCTAGGAGAAGATATAGTGGGATACAGTTAATAGTTTTTCGGCATAGCTCTTTTATATAGTGAAAGTGTTGATATCATATTTGAAGAACAAAGTTTCATCTTTGTTATGAAGTAACAAGGACTCAATCTTGTAATATTTCTCAATATTCAAACATTGAAGTGATGCTATTTAGCTGCATATGTGTATTGCCAACTCTTGGAATTAGTTTTTCACTTTTGAGGGAAAGCAACTATTCTTTTCCCCTAAGGGCTTGTTTGTTTGGATTCCCGGAACCGGGAATCAGAGGAATGGAGGGAATTGAGAGCCCAATTCCCTCCATTCCGGTGTTTGTTTCGATTCCCAGGACCCGAAATCGGGGGAATCGGTTATTTCCCAATTCCCCCGATTCCCCGTTTTAATTCCCTCTCAAAATTGAGGGAAAACGCGGATTCGGGATTTCAATTCCCTGATTACTGTAGCACGCTCGGGGACGAAAACCTAATTCCGGGTTAAATTCGCACGAATCCCCCCCCCCCCCATCGTCTGCGTCTTCTCTCCTCCGACCAGCATCTTCCCCGTCGTCTGGTTGTCCAGCGGCTTCAGCGGCCGTCCAGCGGCTTCTTCTCCGTCCAGCGGCTTCAGCGGCCGTCCAACGGCTTCTTCTCTGTCCAGCGGCTTCAGCGGCCATCCAACGGCTTCTTCTCGGACCAGCGGCATCTTCTCCGTCCAGCGGCTTCAGCGGCCGTCCAACGGCTTCTTCTCCGTCCAGCGGCCGTCCAGCGACTTCGTCTCAGCGGCCGTCCAGCGGCTTCGTCTCCGTCCAGCAGCCGTCCAGCGGCTTCTTCTCTGTACAACGGCCGTCCAGCGTCTTCAGCGGCCGTCCATCGAATTCCTCTCCGTCTAGCGGCCATCCAGCGAATTCCTCTCCGTCCATCGAATTCCTCTCCGTCCAGCGTCCAGAGCCTTCTTCTCCGTCCAGCGGCCATCCAGCGAATTCCTCCCCATCGTCGAAGCAGCGGTTATAGTTATATATTTTGTAATAACCTGTTAAGTTAAACTATGTATTTAGCCATCTTTTGAGCGGACTTGTCTATTAACCTGCTAAGATGTCTTTTCTAATATATTAAGTTGTTTCTGTAGTAGATACAAATCATCGTAATATTTATTATGATATTTGAACATATAGTGAAACTGATGTTCCCTCATTTTTGGGTCTTTTTCTAAAATCTTATTAATTTTAAAAATTATTTTAATAATTTTAAAATTAAAATTATTTTATTACTCAAATTACTTAAATATTACTTATTTTCAAAAAAAATAAGTATATATTTTCTATATTTATTAAAATTTATTTTAGAAGATAAAAATGAAAGTATATTAAATAAATCTGTAATTGATTATAATAAAATATTTACATAATCTTTTTTTTTATTTCTTAAAATTATTTATTATTTTTAATTATTTTAATATATTTTTCAATTCCTTACAGTAAAAACTCATCCAAACACAAAAATTCAATAACTTATGGAATTGATCAATTCCATTTGTCAACCAAACAACGGAAAAGAATTGACCAATTGTCAATTCCCTACAGTAAATACTCATCCAAACACTATAATTATCTAATTCCCTCAATTCCTTCAATTCCCTGGAATCACTCAATTCCTACGATTCCACGATTTCTAAACCCGGAATCCAAACGAACGAGCCCTAAGTACCAAAGCTTACCATCGACAATAAAGAAAGCATTAATTTTGAGCAAAGCAACATTAGGTAATTATTTTTTCCTTTTTAAAGTATTATAAGCTAAAACAAAGTGAATCCTCCATATTCATAAGTTTTGTTTGGATTGAGCATGTCACAATAGACCTTCGATTTGAGAGCTGGCCGGACACGACCCATAATGGGCCATACTTGACGTCTCCCATGTTGTTCATGGGCCAAGCATCGCCCATGCATGATTAGACTAGATATGTTAAGATTTGACCGGCTAATTTTTTTTTTAAAAAAATCAAAATCTTGTTCTCGAGTCTCGGATCCCTCCCCCTTTGGCTTTCTCTTTGCTAATCAAAGGAAGCATGATCATAGGTAGCCGTTATCTTTTTAATTATTTAAATTCAATATTAGATTAAAAAAATATATAAATTAAAATTTTATAAGAATTAATTTATTTTTTATTTACATATAATTTTATAAAATAATGAAATAGGTTTCAAAAAATAATAAAAAATTATAAAATAGTCAAAAATAGTCAAAAGTAATTTTTTTCATAATTTTATATAAATATATTTTCCAATAATTTTTTAAAGGTTATTTTGGATATTTCACATTCTCAAAATTTTTATAAATATCCTCTCATATCACTCATTTTTTCATATAACTTGCAATATTTTTTCTTCTTTCATACTCTCTCAATTATTAATTTTTTAATTTTTAATTTTAGCTACGAGTTTTGACAATGCAATTTCAACTCTTCGGTTCTTCAAATTGACACACTTAAAATTAATTTAATATTATTTTTTCATAATTTTCTTAATAATGGTAGATTTTTTTTAATTTTCGTTTTTCTTTTAAAAATGAATATCAATTTTTGAATTCTCAATTAAAAATTGAGATCAATATCAAACAACCTTTTTTAAATCAACATAATCAAAATTCTGGAATAAGAAAGACTAATGATTTTTGGATATATTATAATATAATAGTGGTAAAAGGTGGGGAAAAATCTATTAGTAAAAAATGCAGTAATCAACTATATATTAAAAATGTGCATGAAATTGGTCATCTTTGAAAGCATATTCAATCTTATTTAAAAAGAGAACAGAACTTAACTTAAATATTTTTTTTTAACTGCTTTTTCTTTTAGTTCATTTGGCATTCATAGATTTTTGAAAGAAAAAATGAGAAATAAATTAGTTAATATATTATTTGAGATGAACACCAATTGATAGAAATGATACAATGAAGATGTTTATTATTAAAAAAATAAATTAAGTTTTTTTTGCAACTTATAATTAGAAAATTATTTTCAAATATGATTGCTGGAGTGTTGATTATAATATTTATTATATTTATATTACTACTTATTATATTAATGATATATAAATTTTATATAAATATATTATTAATTTCAAACTTTTAGCATATCCTCATGATACAATTAATAATCAAGATAAAATATTTAGTATTATTTTAAATAATGTTGGCAATAATAATGTCATCGTTAATTTACTTAAATATCAATTATTTATTTTATTAGATGATAAATTATTTCATATTCGTTGTACATGTCATATATTTAATTTAATTGTTCAAGATGGGTTTAAACTTATAAATATGAGTTTTCAAATTGAAAAACTTAGATATTTATACAAATATATTATATTTACTCCTAATTGTATTCGAGATTTTAAAGTTTTATATAGGCAATTTCAAAAGTCACATAAAAAATTTTCTTTTCATACTGAAAATAGGTAACGTATTACTTTTAAGTTGTTAAAATTTTATTATAATTATAAAAAGGTATTTACTTTTTTTTGTACTCGGTATATGAGTAATTGTATATTGACTGATATAACTTTAATGATATATAAATTATTGATATCGTTATTAAGACGTTTTTATGTTACAACTATAACTCTTTTAGTCAATTATTTTTTTACAACTTGTTTGGTATTTAATAATCTTATTTTTATTTTTTTGTTATTAATAAATATAAATTATTTTCTGAAATTGCATAGATTGTTCCTTCAATGAAAGCGAAGTTTGAAAAATATTTTAATATTATTAATACTATATTTTCTTTTACTATTATATTTGATGCATGAGTTAATCTTTCAGATTTTGAAGTATTAATTAATGAATATTATGATAATATGTGTTTTTTTATAGATGTAGTAAAATATAAATAATATTAGAAAATTATTATATAATATATATAATGTTTATCAAATACAGTATGACAGTTTATCTCATTCTGATCCATCAAAATATGTCATAAACTATTTCAAATCAAATTTTTATATGTTTTTTATTTTATAGAGGTAAAAATAGAAATTGTTTTTAACATCTTGTTTATATAATAAAGTAACTTTACATGAAACTTAAATTGTAGACTTTTTTGACTAATGAATATGCTGAAAAATTTAATATATTATCATGATAAAAAATACATACAAACAAATATCTAGTTCTTTTTATTATGACTTGTGATTTACTAATTATTTCGGTATTTGCAATTATATTAGAATCTTATCTTAGTATAGAAAAAAGAATATTAAACAATAAAAGAATCTAATAACATCTGAAACTTTAGAGTTATGTTTCCATATGAAAAATTAGTATGATATTAAAAAAACTAAGTACTTAATGGAAGTTCAATTGATGAGAAAATTGAAGAAGCTGAAGAAATGAAGTATATTAATGTTATAGATTGAACTTTAAAAAATTATAATAGCAAGTTAGTAGTATATATATACATATTATTGTATTTCAAATTATTTTTTATATTTTGGTTGAATTATCTCATTGAATTTGAGCGTCGGAGTGGGATTAGTGAGTGTAATCCCTCGCTTGGACGAATTTTTTTTTTTTTTTGCATATTTTCAACGATCATGTAGATTTCTTATATATCAAATATAGGTACGTAAATATTCATAAATCAATTTAAACATAAATATTTTTTTTATTTTTCAAAATATTTGTATTTGCAAATATTTTCTGAATTTAATGAACATTATTTTCTATTATTCTTTAATTTTTTTCAAATATTTGCAAAATTTTTTTCATATTTTTTAAAAAATAAAATTTTCGTTGCTAAGATTTGAATACAAGTCTTTTGAAAGAAAACCAAGAACCTTAACCAATTAACTTATAATTTATTAATAATTATTTTAAAATTTATATACTTTTTTTTGTGTTTTAAATATTAAAAAAGGGGCTAAGTACGGCACAACCCACAGGTCTGTGGGTTACGAACCCTGCCTGGTGCCCTTTTTTTTCACGGGTTACGCTGGGTACGGCTTGTTACCGTTTCACTGACATGTCTAACTTTGGTGAAGAACCAGAGTGAAAATCCCAAGACAAGTTTGATTGAAAACTGATTAGATCTTAATATCTAGGGATCAATGATAGCCCTATGTTGTGAAGATCTCTAGTTTCTTAAATGGTTGAAAGTGCAGTCAGTGAGGAACTTAAACAGGTTTGATTTGAGGGAGAGAATCGATAACGATTTAATGGGACTGCTTACGAAGTTATTGCCAACGAAGTTTCTACCCTGTCGGGCCATTTGAACGACCCACATAGGATATTTGTGAATATCTACTGGCGGCTGCATGAATGGGATATAGATGTCTAGATTTCGACTTTATGGACAGGGAGACCTTTGAAAGTGGATTTGATATCCCCTGAAATTTTGAGGATAACATTTTTATGTATTATATGTCCACATACTTCTAGACAATTCACTACATGACGAACCATTTTTTACAAATTTTAACTTTGTCTTGGATATCTCAGAGATCCAAGCGACCTGTAAATGTTTGAACCAATTGATATCAGCATTATTGAATTCGAATACTCGGTCAAACCCAATGCTGTAGTCCATGTATCAGTCCTAGGCCAACATGTGGTCAGTGTTCTGCAAGATAGGCAGAAATCAACTAGTAGTCAGTTTGTTACAAAACCAGTAGATGCAGAAATGTCATTATGGAATTCTGAGATCACAAATTGTGGGTAATTTACCCCTTTTCATTGGCATTGCACATTGATGATGCTGTAGTTGGGCTTATATTCAAACTCTATTTGGAATGATGCATCAGAATGAGGAAATCTCATATTTTTCAACAGGCTCACGTCTAATGACTGATAAATGCCCCACACTGCAGTCAAAATGGAGTTCCCATGATATTGGGATGAGGAATGCTACTGATACACCGGTAAATTTCTACCCTGAAATTTCACCCGTGATGGCGCCAAGGTTCGCTCATCTCAGCCCGCCAAACTCGCATAAGCCCACAAGAGTATAGAAGAGAAGTACAGCAACTTTGCCAACCTTTTATTACTCACATAAAAGGAAATACAACTCTTAACACGGAATGACACTACAAGTCTCTCTACCTGTGTGTGTCCCTAACTCAATAGATGTCCTAGTCTATTTATAGTACACATATTTGGCTGTGAGCAACTGCTAGAGATCATGGAGAACATGTTCCACAATGTTCTCCCTGCAGTTCAATCGCTGGAGGTCATGTTCTCCTGGCAGTTAGTTGACTGTCTGGGCTGCAGCTACCTGTCCCACGAGCCCTCAATTGCCTCTTTGCTGGCCACGTGTCCCTTGACAGTTGCAGCTCCGGTTCTCCAGCCTGCAGCCACGTGTCTTCAGCCTGCGACGCTAAGTGTTCAGGCTATTCACATGCTCCTGCAGCTCACTTTAGCCAACCTGTCGCGCTGCTCACTCTGCAGGATTGTTTGGGCTGTTCGGGTCTCCATCCGAACATGTCGTGACTCCGTCATTTGCTGCTATGTGTGCTGCCCGCGCACACATATGTTGGAGGCAGTCCGTCGACTCGCATGATCATGCGCTCCCTCGCATGCTCCTCGTAGTGGCACCGACCACCACAGCTGGTTGTTTGCTCGTATGTGTGCTGTCCGTGCACACACACGCTGGAGCCACTCCATTGCCTCTGAGATCATGAGGTCCGTTACATGATCTCGTTGTGATAACACCTACCACTCACAACGGGTGTGACAGCTACCATCCACCCAAGGAGGAGCTATAACCTCGTTCAAGCCTCTTGGAGCTTTGGCTTGACATCAATCTTCGTAGTTTGTAGGAAAGCTTAAAATGTGTTTAGGTCAAACATGATACTGTATTATTATGTCTACATAAATGTTCGTTTTTGGATTGTTTGTCAGGTTTTTTTATGCTAGTGTCTGCAATTGATTTTCCATGTGTTAAACCAGTTATGCTATTCAAAACCATCGCTCCCTGTTCTAATCAACTTCTACAGTACATCTTCCACATTGTATCAAACCAGGACCAAAAGCAACTAAGAATGGAAAGCTATCACCATACAAGCTACAAATATGAAAAATCCATATAACTTTGTTCTACAAAACATTTTCCTTGATCTTGTAGCCCAATTTTTAGTACCAAATCCAGAAACCGACTGCACAAAACCCTTAAAAACCAAGAAAATTTTGATACCTGATCCAAGGAACGATAATTATCCGCTATCTGCAAAAACCTCCGATCCAACGTAGGCCTCCCCCTCCCTCCCCCGCTCGCCTGCGCCGGCCGCGAAAAGCTCGACGACTGCTGCGATCCATACGCCGGATACGTTACCGGCACAGAATCGTAGCTCTCAGCCTCCGGCGGATATCCCTGGTAAGGAGAAGCCCCGTGGTCCTGCGAGTAGCTAGGGTTCCGCGCCTGCGGCTGCACGTACGTCCGGTCGTAGTACGACGCCAGCGCCGACCTCAGCGATTCGTATCCCCTCCCCGCCCCCGCCGACGACGACTCTCGCGAACTCTTTCCTCCCATCAACACCGCCAATCCCAATTCCGGACCTCAACAGCAGCTATTCGGCAAGATAAGACGAAGAAGAAAAGATAGAGATTTGGGGATTCCGAGGCGGCGGCCGCTTTTGCAGGCGAAACCTGACGAGAGATTCCAGATGTTTGCTACGAAACCCAACACGCAACGCCAGAAAAAGGGCGGAAATTGCTGGAAATCGGGATCTGCAGCGTGAGAAAGACAAGTTTTTAGGGATTGAAATCAAGCATCAACGAGGAGGAATCGAATTGGGGGAAGGAGAAGATTGCTCGCTTTGATCGTGCTTCTCGTTGGAGCGATCAACTTTTTAGTCTGAGATTGGTCTTTCCAGAAGTGTAGCCTGGTTGGCCTGACTCATCCCCTACTCACATTTGCATCATATTTCTCGCTTCAATGGAGATCAGGAACTTAATCGTTGTAATTCTCTTCGATGGAGACCAAGGGCTCACTATTGATTGCTGGCGAGCACGGGCCTGCAGGGGCTGGGTCATTGCAACAGGCACAGTGATCCAATTCCACGTCAGCACCAGAGGACTGGGCCCCACAAGGCTGGTGGGGCCCAGCAGCTGGCGTGGTGATTCGGTGCTGCGCCAGCGACCCAAGCTGAATTGTGGTGGCGGCTAAATGGGGATTGACTAGTAAAACAAAAATAATAAAAAACCTAGAAAATATATTTGAAATACAGATATATTAAACGCCAGCATCCCACTTCCAGCAACTAACGCGACACTCGCAGGTCGACGCAAAATTGGGATCAATGCCCACAGGCGGCGTGCTCTTCTTCCTCATTTTGGTCTCCACCTCTCTATGCACGGCTGTCGATGCTTCCTCTCGCTGCACGAACCAAGGTCCACTTTGCTCTCCTCTTTCATGTTTTTGTTGCTTAGATTCCTTCTGAATTGGTTTCCTGACGTGACAATCCAAGAACAGCTATTTTTTTAACAGAGATTTGCCACTGACACAAGAGTGTTTCTTGCTCTTCTAGATTCTTCTGTTGTTAGAAATATTAGTGAAGCATATCAAAGCAGTTTTGGGATTGAAGGGATGGCGCATATTACTATTGCAGGTGCAGTTTCTCATGGAATGAAAGAGGTACGTCGTACAGATGCTGAGAAGATTTTCTTGCTGTTAGTGTATTAGCTAGTTACTCAGTTTCATCCTATGCAAAAACTTTCTACGAGTGTAAAATCTTAATATGAACTGAAGTTGAGGTTGGGCAGTATAATCTAATAGTCACCAAGGGCATTAGCCTACAGTTTGAAGTAATTGTTAGCCTGTTTGCATATGGGATTTTTTCTTCTTTTTTTTTTGGGTGGAGATTCAAACTACATGATTTCCTGCTCAAAAGTAGTTATACTGGAGCTTCATCATAGGCTTTTCTCTGTCTCAATTTCAGATGGATCATATGATTCAAGTGAATATTAGTTTATGGATTTTGTTTTTCTTGTCAGGTGGAGGTTTGGCTTCAAACATTTGCACCAGGATCACAAACACCGATCCACAGACACTCGTGCGAAGAGGTATTTATTGTTCTAAAAGGGAAAGGCTCTCTTCTGCTTGCATCAAGTGCACACGAGTACCCAGGGAAACCTAAGGAGTTCCCCATTTATTCAAATGCTACATTCAGTATTCCAGTCGATGATCCTCATCAGGTATTGTACTGAATGAGAATCACTGTTATATTAGCTGTTAATTTTGCTCAGTCATCTTGTTTAATGTCAGTTTGGTATTGCATGAGGATAATCTCATGCTTTATTTGGATTATGTAGTTATGGAATACAGATGAACACGAGGATTTACAGTTGTTGGTGACTATATCTCGTCCACCAATGAAAGGGTGAGTAGTTCCTACATAAGTTTATTATGATACGAAAATAAATATTGCACGGAGATAACTGTAGCCTGAATGATTTATGTGCTACCAATATACTGTTTTTCATTGATTGTGTACTAAATTCGTTGAAAATCAGAAACTTCACCTATCCTAAGAAACTGACTATCCATGACAATATTCTGTTTTGCTGCCAAATCGTGTTATGATTTAAGGGATTGTTTTAATCCAGCTGCTCCATGCTATCTTGAATGACTAGGCTTACGATAGGCGAAGTTTTTGCTTTTCCATTTTTTGTTATTTTATCTTTAAAATCAAAAAATCAGTTCAAACTTAAAGTATAAAGAATTCTAGGAGAAAAATATAACGGGTTTCTATTAGCGTTCTTCATGAATTTCCAAGATCACGAATCATGGATAAATTTACCTTTTTTCCATTCCATTGCGTGTAGATGATACTGTACTTATGGTTCAATGGTTGAATTCAAACTGTATTTGGAATGGTGCATCAGAACGACAGAATCTCGTATTTTTCAACAGGTTCATCTATAATGACTGGTACATGCCCCACACTGCAGCCAAATCAGTGAGGTTCCCCATCTTCTCGGATGAAGAAGAATGCCACCATCAACCCAAGGAAGAGCTATGACCATCTTCAAGCTTCTTGGAGCTTTGGCTTATTGCAACATGTTTGTATTTCATAGGAAGTATTATAATGTGCTTGGATCAAATAAGATAAATATATTATATGTTTATAGGACAAAAAAATATTATCTTGTCCTCAAGAGGATGCTTTGCTGAAATGCTAAGGGTTGCTTGGTTACAACTTTTCTTTTGCCTTGGCTTCAGGCTTAGATACCACCCTATAAGTCTAATTGGGTGTATATATATAATATTAGAAATTTATGTAGAGTGTCAAACAGGCCATGTCAGACCGACATAATCCATTTGATTATATTATCATCCGTATTTTAAGTTGTGTTGAACACAACTTGAAATAGTAACGGATTGTGTCAAGCACAGTCCGTGAAAAATATTATTCTTGTTTGGTCGTGAAAAATAATAAGTAATGGATTATAATTTTGTTAAAGTTTTTGGTCTCGTTTCAAAGATTGGCAATTCAAAATTTGAAAAGAGGAGGAAATTTTTTCAAAAAAATTAGCGGGGTAGGCCAGCCTACATGTCTTGTCATGCTTAGCCTAATCATAGTATAGGCCGTGTTTGGTATATAGATTGTAAGAAGAGTGTCAAACCCGGTCTGACATATGGACTATATTAGATATAAACCAACTACTATAAAATTTGGGCAATGCCAGACAGACCTTCGAGCTTGCAATCCCTTTTAACACCTCTAGATTTATGTGCTATATCTTAAAAAAATTGAAAAGTAGCATATGTGGAGCCCATAGGGGCCAACGGCCTGTTTTGATTGGATCACAACTTGCAACTATAGCAATCACTATAGATGAGTTGTGCTATAAATAGACAAACAATTTGAAAATTAATAGCATGAAAGAGCAAGATGCTCTTGAAAGAATCTTTTATCCTTTCTCTCTATATATAATATATTTAAAAAATGTATCAATTTATAAAAAAAAAATCGCCTCTAATGTATCAAAGCGCATTGCTAAATTAAAGTCGAATCTTATAGCAAATTAAAAAGTAGATTGAACCAAAATTAAAATCGTTAGTCTCACCATTATACCTATATTCGACAAGACTTCGAAGAGCTAAGCCTCATAGTCTTAATTTGAGAAGTTGAGCCTCACAGTTCGATCACTAGAAGCAAGCTCTGCAGCTCACTTGTCAAAAGATGAGCTTTATAGCTCAGTTATCAAGAAATGAGCTCCACAACTCATCCATCAGAAGATGAGATTTACAACTTACTTATCAAAAGACAAGCTCCACAGTTTGGTTGTTAGGGATCAAGCTTCATAGCTCGGACTTTAAAAGTCAAGCTTTACAGTTTGGTTAGGATAAGCTAACAACACACATTCAACAAATTATATAAACACTATGTACACTCCTTCTGTTTCTACAACTCAGTGACACCCTAGGAGATAAGCTCCTGCACTACTAATTATGTATGCCACCAACTCCTACTTCGATTCCTACTCTATCTACCGTTATATGACAAAAACTATGAGGTTAAGATACGAAATACCAAGCAAAAACCTCTAAGTGCCCTTAACTAACTCATATACTAATCATGATATAATTACTCGGTAAGACCAAATTACTGTGGTAAAAGATTCTCAACCACCCCCCTCTCCTTTTTTCTGTAAATAAAACTCTTATATATCACTTCAAAGCAAAAGATATCAAGAAATGATACATATAATATTTATTTTTTATATATATATTGAATTCAATTGAAGAGGACTAACATAACTTGAAAACTCGTGACGGAAATTAAATTATATTCACACAATAGTCTCTTTCATTATTAGTTGCAAAAAACTATATATATTATAATAAAAACTTACAAAAAATACCCAAATAATATAATTTATTTTTATTCAATTTTTTACTAATTTAATAAATATAAAAAGATCAATTTCTCCGCATATTCTTAAATTCAGAAATGCAAAAAAACCGAAAATGTCGATGATTTTTTGCATAAAAATCGTAGGGGCATTATAACTTGTTACATTAATTTACTCTAAAAATTGAATACAACAAAATATTTTATTAATATGTTTTTTGTAAATATTTATTACGACATAAGTTTTTTTAATAATATAAGACGGTAATTTTCAGTAAATTCATTAAATAAATTTAAAGTGCTGATACATCAGACGGCGTCATCGCACTCCCAGCAACTAGCAAAAGATTAGAGCAGGTCGAGGCGAAATCGGAGGTAAATGGCCGCAGGGGGCGTGCTCTTCTTCCTCCTCTTCATCGTCTTCTTCTTCTCGCTGTGCGCGGCCGCGGATGCTTCGCCTCGCTGCGCGAACAAAGGTCAGCTTTCCCCTTCTCTTTTCATCTGTTTTGTTGCTTAGATTCCTTTTAAATTGGTTCCTTCGCTGAAAATTTTTGAAATTAGGGCTTTTGGTTTGGGATATGATGCTTTTTTGGAGCTGTAATTTTGTAGGAAAAAGTAGGGCAAACCAATGGAACCAAGTTGTAGAAGAAGTGAATTGAGGAATTGGCCGGGTTTGTGCAAGAATTGCGCTTGCTTCTGTGTGACCATGTCAAAAAAGTTTCTATATTATCGCAGCTCTGAAGTACTTCAATCGAGGAATTCTGCGATGGAATTCAATGGATTTCCCAGTTCCAAGTGCGAAGTGACTAGGAATTTCACTGCATTATGATTTTCCTTGCTGCTATCACTTATTTGACATGCTGAAATTCATTAATACATTTGAACAATATTCTAATCATTTCAATCTGCTGATCGTTCTTTTTTCTTAATCTGGAAACCTTTTTGTTCCATAAATCAAGTATTTTCTGGGTTATGATTTTACACTCTTCTCATGACTTGAACTAGTTGTTGGGTTTGTGGCGATCCAAGAATAGCCATTTTATTTCATAGAGGTTTTTGTGACTGACACAGAGTTTTTCTTACTTTTGTTCTTCTAGATGCTCCTGTGGTGAGTAATATTAGTGAAGCATTTCAAAGCAGCTTTGGGATAGAAGGGATGTCACATATTACGATTGCAGGTGCAGTTTCTCATGGAATGAAAGAGGTAAATTGTTAGAGATGCCAGAATATTTTCTTACTGTTACTGTATGAGTTAGTTAAGCAGATTTATCCTATATACAAACTTTCTACTAGTGTAAATTTTTATATCTGGTTGCATGAAAATCTTCATTGTTCTTAGAAATCCGGTTACATGAAAGTTTTCAATGCTATTATAAATCTTAATGTGGGCTGCAATGCCAGTTGATAGGCTGTTAAAAATGTTTTTCAATTGTATACTTTTCTAATTTGTGTTCAGAAAAAGAACTTAACGAACTTATATTTGTCAGACTGCATGTTGTCATGTTAATTTGCACTTTTGAGTAAATTATAAGTAGGAAAATGCTTTCCTCAAAGCATCTAAATAACAGTAAAAGAAATCATTGTGTATGTTTCAATTTTATTGGTGCCAGAATGTTCTGCGCACATTTCTGTAAACAAAAATCACAAGCATAATCACTGTGCATGATTTATGTTGCTATGCCTTGTATGTCCTCTTTTAGTCTAAGTTTATATCTCAAGTAACATGTTGGGCAGTATAATCTGATGATCACCTAGAGCATTATCCTAGAGTTCAAAGTGGGACTAGCCTGTTTGTATATAGGAATACCGTTTGTGGAGATTCTGTTTCAAACTGCATTGTTTCCTGCTTCAAAGTTGTTATACTTGAGCTTCATCAAAGGCTATTGTCTATCTCAGTTCCAAATGGATCATTTGATTTAAGTGAATTCTAGTTTATGGATTTTGTTTTTTTTCTGTCAGATTGAGGTTTGGCTTGAGACATTTGCTCCAGGAACAAAGACACCAATCCACAGACACTCATGTGAAGAGGTATTTGTGGTTCTAAAAGGGAAAGGCACTCTTCTGCTTGCATCAAGCTCACACAACTACCCAGGAAAACCTCAGGAGTTTCCTGTTTATTCAAATGCCACATTTACTATCCCTGTCAATGATCCTCATCAGGTATTTTACCGTTTAATAAGAACCACTGATGTGTTAGTTTCGTAATGGCAAAACTTAGTTCCTTGTAGCTTGCATGCGTCATATAGCCCTTAGAGTATCGGGAGGCTGTTTCACTTGTGATTATTGCAATGAAAGCAAGAACCATTTTCTACTTTGATCGTTCTCCAGAATGAGCGGGAAGATATGGAAGAGGCACCAGCTTCCTGTTAAAAAGGAGTAGGCATGTGTAAACCTCAGCATGTTAGCTTAACCTGACTACTAATTTAACTTCCATGTGTGGGATTTCACCTAAAATTTTACTTCAAAATGGACTTGTACAATGCCCTTTGTCTGTCTTTTTTGTTCACTAGTCATTTTTCATGTAACTCCTAAGGCTGTGGCATTTATTCAACACTGAGTGATCAAGCATTTGCATTGTTGGCAATAAGGATTATCCTTTTTTTCTGGTGGAGGGGGTGGCCGTGTATTGTTTTGCTATTGAGAATACTATGATTGCTGACTTGTATACTTGCATGTGTTACTGAGCAAGTTAATTATATCAAGTACTACAAGAATTCTGTCTGCTTCTAACTGATTAGGAGCGCTGCTGCCTTGAGAATCTTTTTTGTTGTTGCTTTGTTGTTGCTTTGAGTGGCATAATCCTTGAACAGGTTGAATTTGGACCTTCTTGGCCAAGGTCTGTCCAAGTCTGAATTGCATATAAATAATTTACCAGTCCAACCCACCAAATTCTGAAATCCACTGGAGTTGGAAGCATTTGCCAGTTATGAAACTGTACTGAACTAATAAGATAACGTATTCACTGTTCAATTTGTACAGTTGGGCTTGTTTCTTGAGTCACTGGGCATATATTAGGTTTTTTATTTGGAAGTATATATTACTATCCCAAGGTGGAAGGATGTGAAGAACAGGGGCAAACTTTTGACATTTCAAAGAGAGTGCTTGATGATGGCATTGATGGTGGCCAATATTTTTTACTTACATAATCATACTCTTTTATATTTTGTGCTCCTTTTGAGCTTGTAGTTGATTTATTTCACTAGGTAACTGTCAGCTGCCTCGGTTCTTTTTCGTTCATTTCTTACTAATGTATATGGGTTGGGTACTCTTGGCAATTTAGATGTACAACTGCCGAATTCAGTCAAAACCTTGAGAGCTTATGCTTTGTTTCTTGTGGAGTAGTATAAGGCTCCTGCTTCACTGCTTTTGGATTACCTTTTCTGCCGTCAACAGGTTGTTGGTTATATAGTTTCTGTTCTGCAATAAATGCTGATTTAGACATGTTCCAATGGGAAGAGTGTTTGATCAGAGCATCTGATTCATAACATACTTTGTTTGGTCCCCAAATCAGGAAGCTTTTTGATGGTCCCAAGCTGGCAACTGTATTATCACAGTTGATTAACAGTTGGATGATTATTCAACTATATGTAAGCTTCTTAGGGATATACAATTCTCTTTGATGCTTTTACTGCATTTGTTAGGTGGAAATAGAATTCACTTCATTATACTACTAGGTGCTATGCAAATAAAATGGCATCCCTTTTTGGTTATGGTCAGGTATAAGATTGGGAACCAAATGAAGTATTGAACCTGTAGTTGTTAATTATGTTCTTTCATCTTGTTTAATGTCGGATTGGTAATGTATATCACACGCATCTGGTGCCTGGTTGTAGCTGAAAAGCTAATATCTCACACTTTATTTGGATTGTGTAGGTATGGAATTCAGATGAACATGAGGATTTACAATTGTTGGTAATTATATCTCGTCCACCAATTAAAGTGTAAGTAGTTTCCACACAGTTTATTTTGATATGAAAAAATAAGTATTGCATAGATATCATCCCTATGCCTAGAGAGTCAGAGAGGAACACCAGTAACCAGTGTGATTTATGATAGGCAGAAACCAACAAGTAGTCAATGTGCTAATCCTGAAATGTCATTCTGAAATTTTGAGGTTGTAAATCGTGTATAATTTACTCCTTTTCATTCCATTACACATAGATGATGTTCTAGTTATGTTTGAATTCCAAACTCTATTTGGATTGAATACTGAAATCTCATATTTTTCAACAGGTTCATCTATAATGACTGGTACATGCCCCACACTGCGGCCAAATTAAAGTTCCCAATATTCTGGGATGAGGAATGCTACCATCGACCCAAGGATGAGCTGTGACTTCTTTCAAGCTTCTTGGAGCTTTGTCTCATTGTAATATATTTGTATTTCATGGGAAAGCTTAGAATGCGTTTGGATCGCTTTAAGAGAACTGTATTACTATATGTCTATATTGATGTTCTTTTTCTTTTTTAGATTGCTTGCAAGTTCTTGTGTGGTAATATAAATGTTTATTGAATAAAAAAAATTTTCTCATCATCAAGAAGATGCTTTCTTTGCTTGCTCAATTACTGAGACGTGCAGTGGTTACAGTTGCTTGGGACGGTGGACAAGTAACATAAAATTTGGAGATTGGCTTTGTTATGGGATCTCAAATTCACAAATGAGATTTTGGTTTTCTTCTGTCGATCCTCTCTGCCCATACTCTGAGGAACGGAAAACAAAAGAGGTAAATCGAAAAGATAATTATGAAATTGAGATAAAACATTTTATTTTCACCTTTTCCATCTTACATTAAGATAATGTTTTGAAATATACATTGGAGAGAGAGAGAGAGAGAGAGAGAGAGAGAGAGAGAGAGAGAGAGAGAGAGAGAGAGAGAGAGAGAGAGAGAGAGAGAGAGAGAGAGAGAGAGAGAGAGAGAGAGAGAGAGAGAGAGAGAGAGAGAGAGAGAGAGAGAGAGGTATTCACCGATTACCAGAACCTTTTTGTTTGAGTCCAGACCCAGTCCTGAGAGCCTCCTTCTTTTCCTGGATAAACCGGGAAGATTTCTCGTCAATGTTGGTGATTGCTCGTCTAAGTGGCCCCTCTGAGCCCACTCCCTTCTCCATGCTTCCCTTCCTGGCCATTGACGGGTTCTTCCTCTTCTCCTTCTCCGCCCTCTCCTCCTTCGCTTCCTCTTTCTTTGGTGGATCAAACAGGACGTCTTGCACTTGAATCGTCCTCAACCCATTGTTCTTCTCCTCATGAGGCTTGGATGCCACTCGATTAGCAGCAGGGTTCCCTAGAATGACGGGCTTGGCGCTTTGGAAGAGGAAATGGCCCCTTAGGATCTCCAAGAGCTTCCGGCATATGCCATTCGGCTTCTTGGCCTGCTCTTCATCCTTCGTCTCCATCACCTATACGAATATAGAAAAGAAAAGTATACAGTTGTTCCAGGGCTTGATGGTGGAGAGGACGAGGGTTTTATTTGAAGGCATGGAATTCTTTGTTTTTAGGGTTTGGATAGCGTGGAAATGCAGCAGAAGAAGTGGTGCAAGTCTGGAAGATTACTTGCTTTCTTTTCCGGAGATTCTTGGTGGAAAGGGACCTAGCTTTGTAGGGTCGAGTGCTTAACCTTTGGTTTTGGTGCCCTAATCCACAAGGAAGTCTTATATTTTTTATTTCATGCATTGGGATTAGGGTTTATGGATAAGAATCTAGTTCTTCGATGATGCTACTACAAAGATTCAAATTCTACGTCCGAGAATACTGTCTCTTCTGTTATGCTAACAGTAGATTGAAATTGTTATATATTTTTTGGATCGTGGTTTAACAATTTAGCTTGGATGCCATATTGACGATAGGGAAGAAGTTGCGTACAAGCTTTATTCTATAGGAGCATTCTTTTCCATTGAAATCGAATGTTGAGCTCTCAAAATCTAGCTGATGCCAGACATCGACAGACGAAAAAATTCTGATGAATGGACATATACATTCATGAAAAATTATATGATAGAATGATACAAAGAACTGAGTTTGCATATATACAAGGAAACTGGAAACCCTAATTCCGGAGCATCCGAATGATTCATGTTGTGCAAGAAGGGACGGACAAATATAGTGAACACCCACTGGATTACCCAAAAAAGAGAAAAAAAAAAAATACATGCCCTATTCTTCAGCGAAAATACCATTATGCCAGCTACCTATATAAGTAGAGGATGACCATCAATCTAACTTCTACATCAAGATTTTCAATAGCTTACTTCCAGTTCAGATTCTATTCAACTTTTCTTCTTTGCATTTCTTGAGATGGATTGCAGGAGGACAGTCGTGGAGAAACTCGAGTCCTCGAGCGAAAAACATCAGAAGGTCGAAGCGGCTTTTCTGACGGCTCAATCCCCGAGCGAATGTGACGTAGATGGTTTTTGCTTGTTGGCCTTCCTATGAGAGCCAAGAAGATGGTTTCGTCGAAGAAGGGCTTTGAAGACATCGTGGGTGCATTACTGTATAGCGTAACTCTGTAACACTTCATCTGACTGGATCGACTAATTAATCTCGTTATTTTGACTTCAAGATTATTGGAAAAAGGATCGAGGAAACGAGATCTGTGCTTGCAGGAAATAGTAGCAACTTACAGATGAAAATGAAAACTGCAAGAACACCATTTTCAAAGCTGCTAACTGAGTTGAGAGCAAATCATCCTCGATCAAGGATGGAGATTATCGAAACTGCACATGAAGAGCACTCAGACAACACATAATTCTCTTAAGCGTTTTGTCTGATCCTCATAAACGAGCGTACTTATTTCATTGTTAATTAATATTAATCTTTTATTTGTTTTACCAAAAATATATATATATATTGCATGACCTCCATTTGTCTTGGTTCCTTGCTAACAGATGGGCACGTGATTTGGATATATCCAACACAAAGTTTTCGCATCTGGATGTTTCAACGAAATCAATCTGTGCCAAATGGCTTAATTTCATTTATCATCAACAACTATAATTTGCCTCATCTTGTTCAATTCATGAAGGGAATTGCGCTGCAAAAGCTGGGGCTCTCGACCTCACGTCATTGTTCTTGTTCTTGATGTGGATTGGATTTTTACAGTGCTCCTTTCGTGTAAATTTTTCCTTAATAACGAATGAGCCAAGGGTTTCAACTTCATTACATATTAAATCACTGATTTTGGCCATAGTTTTGGTCTCTGATCACTTCAAAAGTAGTGATTTTCGGCTTTAATTTCATCACATAAATTAAAACATTACTCTAGCCTTTGACTGGCAACTTTGATTATTAGGATATGACATTGTAGAGAGACATTCATTCATGCAAATTGTAATCGGATTTAAAGCAATTGGGCTATGTGTAATCAAGGCAAATCTCAAAAGGCTCGTTTTGAATGGGATGATTGCGAGAAAAACACGAGCAATTATCTTGGTGAATAATGAGATATAATTAGATTTTGATCACATAAACTTTCTAAATTGTTTTGATTACCTGTGAAATTGAGCAAGTTTGGTAGTAAAAGTTTAAAGCACGTTTTGACAAATTTTTTATTAACTATGTGATTCGATGATCCAAATACTGCTGATAGCAATCCAAATAGATTGAAATGAGGAGTATTAATTATTTGCAAATTAATTGATTTTTTTTACTTTTGAGCCTTTTCACTAGGAAACTAAATTCATATGAATGCATAATGCTCAGTTCTTTCTTATCAGGAAATGCGGAACACATGAGTGAAATTTTATCTGATACAAAGAATATATTAGAGAAGGACAGTGAAGGGAAAAAGAACCCCAATTCCAAGAATCAGAAAGATTCATATGCACAACAAGAAGAAAGAAACTACAGTGAATACCCACATAATTACCAAAAATAGAACAATTACGTACAGACCCTAATCATCAGCAAAAAGTAGTAATATGCCCCATGCACTGCATCCGATTCATGCATCTGCTCTTGATGCAGAAGGGCATCGATCCCTGTTGTTTAGTCCGAACATCCTGACCGAGTCCTCTATATACATAAGGAGAATGGCCAGCCATCCAACTTCAACAACAAGATTCAAGCTTCCCTCCATTTTGTTTCTTCTGAACTTCAGATTTCTCTCTTCTATTCTTCGGGATGGATAGCATCAGCGCATCTGTCATCAAAGTCTAATCCACGAGCATCGAATATCAGAAGATTGAGGAGTCCTTTCTGACACCTTGCGACGGCTCGACCCCCAAGCAATGGTGACCCAAATTCACCGCTGCACGTTGAAGAATACCCATGCGAAGGGTAGGTTAGAGGCCTTTTGCAGAGCAGAGCAGATCGTCCTTTCAAAGCGTGGAAGGACAAACACGAGGTATGGGCGGTATGGAATAGATGCTTTACGCATGGAGCGCGTTTTGCTCCGAGGCTTTTCGGATATGGACGCTGGCAGAAGCATCGCTGCCTGAGGCAATGGTCTTCACCTGTGGGCACAAGGTCACACTCATATCAGGTGAGATTTCGCTACCTTCTCTCCACCTTTCTTTCTTTTACATGAATCTGAAGATAGCTTTGGAAGATATATTCCTTTCTGTGGATCAGCATCACATATATTGTCATGTGGGATTGATGAGAAATATTTATTTTTTCTCGTAAAATGAGAAATATTACTTTATAATGTTAGTATTCTACCCAAAAACATTATAATTATCATTTTTTTGATGCTTAAATGTTACTTATAAGTGGATTTTGTGCAACTTAATAGTGATCCCAAAACTGGGTGTGCCTTTATATTTTATTATGAATTAACAAGTTAATTGTGTTTCCTTTTTTGACAAATTAAGATGTCTATTATAAGTGTATGTTACGGAACATTGAGGCCAACTTATTTGCAGTGCCTTCGACTCGGTCCCGGATGCGATTGGCGAGAATCATGTGATCCAACGTCGTGTGATCATCGGAGCATTCGAGCAAGTTGATCAGCAGCACCATTCACGACCTACGAGCGACAATTTTGATACTGGAGCGAACAATATGGCCAAGCCAACTTGTTATATCGTTTGGAAAGATAGTATCAACGTGCTTGTTCTGCCTGAATATGTCATAAGCTTCAGAATCTCCATGAATTTGCAAGGTAACTATTCTAGATTATAGAACTGTGTAATGCTTCTTCGGCTCATCAGCCTATATATATTGTTCGACTGATGTTGTTATTTTGACTTCAAGATCATTGGAAATTCATAAAAGATATCGAAACTGCCAGCAATTTACAATCGCAGTTGCAGGAGGTATGGCATATAATCTTTTGGAGTTGCATTCTCAATGATTTATGCAAATGTGCGCATGTTATCTGAACTTCCTACGAAATGCAGGCAAGTTCTTCGAGAAAATCGCTATTTCCGAAGCTGTTGATAGAGTTGAGAGAGCATCTGCCTCAATCAAGCACGAGACCATCGAAACCGCATACGAAGAGTACAAGTTGAGAAAATTCTTGGAAGACTTCTTCCCATTAATTTGCGTTCATATACAACTGAAACATGTGTTGTCATCGGATTATTTGATCGTTTGTGCTATTCTCAGGCAGGAGCAATCGATAAACAGGATCTTTACAAACTAATGCGATCAATCGCGGGATCTGAATTGCTTTTACGAATAATGCAGCGGATCAGCGTTAACTCGCCTCAAGACTGATTGGCCATCACTCTTTCTATTTGAAAATTTTCATTGTAAATGAGCTGAAAGGCATTATTTGATGGAGAAAGTTGCACCATGTGTTGTCTACCACAAAAAAAGGAATCTTCTATGTATTGTACAAAGCCACCATGCACATTGGTTTATTTGATTGTGTAGCTTCAACAAACAAGACAATTTTCTCTACAAATTTTTCATATACTTCTTCACTGCAAAAACCTCAGACTTTAGATCATGAACTGCAATCCCACCCCTCTGTTCTTCGCTATTGTATGTGTTGCATAATTGCAAATCATTTGATGATAATGCACGACTGATTCTGAGACCAAGTACTTTACAGTGTCTTCGATTCTGAACCCGACGCGAATGGAGAAAATCACGTGATCTTGTGTCGGCGTGATAATGGGAGCAGTCAATCATATTCATCCGCGGCACCATTCGCCACCGACCGATGAAAATTTCTACTCTGGAGTGAGCAGTCTGAGCAAGCAGAGACGTTATGTCGTCTGGAAATACAGCATGGATGTTCTTATCCTCCCAGAATATGTTGTGAGCTTCAAATTTTCGAAGAACTTGCACGGTAATTTTTCTCCACTGTGACATGTCTTCTTCATCATTGGCCTGTTGCTAAATTAATATTGACTTCAAGCCCATTGGAGGAGGATAGAAGAACTGAGAGCTATGCTTGCTGGAAACAATTGTTCGATGAAAACAGAAACATCAAGATCTGCATTTGCAACACTGGTAATCGAGTTGAAAGCATATCTTCCTCGGTCGAGCATGGAGACGAATAAAATGCAAACAAAGAACAACACGTAAGTAGTTCCTCGAGAACTAATCCTCCCTTTGCTTTCATCTAGAACTAGAATATACACAGTGTTCATCATATTATTTGACTGTTTATATTTCTTTCAGGCAGGAGCAATCGGAAGAATGTATCTATGCAAGCTAATGGAATCAATTGCGTCGCGACTTGCTTTTCTATATGATTCAGAGAATTGCAATTAACTCTCGTAAAGATTGATTGGAAGTCATTGTTGTATAATGAGAAGTGTCATTGTAAAAGAGTTGACACTACAGCTTATTCGTACATTAGCAGCTACGGGGAAATTCTCAGCATAAATTTTTCAGCTTATACAGGAGCATATGCCTGCTAGTGTTGGAGGGGAAGATTCAAGATACAATTTCTGGAGTAGCCCACATTGCCTTTATTTGATCGTAACGTTCCAATGGAGAAGAAACTCCTCAATAGTTCTTCCAAGTGCTCAATTGTTTTATCATGCCAAAATCAAAATTTCCTCACATAATCGAAGGCCACAGTTCGAAGAGTCACGATGTAATACTGGATGTATTTGATTGTGATGTTTCAATGTATGAGAAACTCCTCAGTAGTGCTTTCAGATTTTAAAGGCAAATGACTGCATACATAAAGCTTATATGATGAGAAACACAATTATAAAAATGGAATGTCTTTGCAATTGTTGTTGTTGTATTAACTGAATGACATTGGTCTAATGAAAAATCGTGATGTTTTCTACCACATGATGATCAAGAGGCCTCATAACTCCATGTCATCCATCTCGTTTACCTCCTTCAACAATCTAAGTTATCATTTTATTACAGCTTAGAAAACCAAAATTTGATTCTTCTTGCGAAATCTGAAAAGGTTACAACGAGAAAATGATCGTTCGCGCCTATGCCCAAGGGCAAAACCCTTTCTCTTAAGTAAAATAAATTTTTCGATAATCCTGGTGCGTTGATAGCATAGTGCTAAGCATATGCGTAGACAGATAACAGTACTTAAATCATATATTAACAAGAAACAATGCACTACATCCTCCTACACCGTACATGTAGCTGTTCTTCCTGCAAGAAAATTACCCTTTTGGATGCATTAGCATCTCTACAAAAGGAGGAGCATTAGCCTAGATTCCCCAAATGCCATATTTGCTTCAGTTCTTTGCTTCTTTTCATATATGGATTCCAACGTGGTGAAGCTAGACTCCTCAACTGCAAATGGGAATGCAAATACTGAAGCAAGACTCAGGCTGCAAATCCACACATGCAAGTATTGTTGGGTCACCCAACAAATATAGGTGTGGATAGAACAGGACCGATGCTTTAAGCACGGTGCTGATGCTGAAAGCAGCTTTGAAGGCATCCTGAAACCATGCCTGTATCCCTTGCTCTCTTCTTCCACTTTCTCCATGTTTTATACATGACTCAAAAGATTTGAGAGAGATGCCTCACTTTAATTACATATCAACACAATCAATGTGCGTATACTTCTTTTTACTGTCAAAGATGTTGCAGAGATTAATGACAAGTGCATAAATAAACACTAAAGAGCACTAACACAAATAGAATACCTACAAATCAGACCGTGTTAGCGTCACAACAATATTGTGCGTGAAGCAAACTCTTTTTATACAAAAGTTGTAAATCACCAAACGATTGAGCCTGCAAAATTCAGATAATTAAATGGCCAACTACCCTTTAAAAAAAAATCTGAAAGTAAAAAAGTGGTACATATATTACATTGGCTGTCTAATTTTCAGAAGCAAATTGGCTCTGAAACTGACTGAAACATGACAAACTAGAATCAAATTAAGAACCATTGTCAACCACAGAAATCCACTTTCTTCCCCTGCTTATGAATTCGCAGAACCAAGAGAAATCTAGAGCTGCGGGCATTTACAAGTAGGTCATTATTAGGTTAAACATAAAGAACCAGCCCTCTCATTTCCTTCCATTACTGGATTTGATCAGACACCTAACTCCAGAGAGCTTGTTGATTTGGCAAAATTGTAGTGAACGCAAACATCTCAGAGAACAGAATTGGAGTTACAATGATATCCGACCACAAAGCCGCCAGTCTGCACCAGGGTGGAAGAGAGATCTTTCAAATACCCAGATGTCACGAACTAGCACCTGAACATGTGATGAGCTTCGATATTAAAGCATAGTCATGCCCCAAAACATAGACAAATGCATAGACTCAAAAAATGAAGGGATTAGTTCATATTTTCAGAAGCAATGTGGATCGAACCTAAATTGCTAAGTTATAACATGCATTCAACTCAAATCAGTGTGCCTAAAAATGCCCATAATGCTATGACTGCTCTTATAGCAAGCAAAAGGAACAACAAGCGATTTGGCATGAAACCAAATGGATTCTAGAAGCAATTGCAAGAGAGATTGTTCATCATCTTCAAAAGTATCTGTAGTAGTTGAGTGGGACATGAGACATCCTTTATTTCCAATATATGCATGGTTTCAGTAGAAAACTACCACAGTGGCAAAAACTTGAGCAGGCAATACATATTTTGCACAACACATGATGTGCAGTAAAAATTTGAATCCTTCCTTGACATTTTTCTCCTATTGGAGTATAACCCTGTTTCAGTCATACAGCTTTAAAGTGTAAAATAGCCAATTCTAAGATAATCCAACTGCAGAATCAAAAGCATGGATTGCAATCCTACTCAAATTTTCCCAAGACAGATTGCTAAGAATACAGTTTGCTGAAAGTAACACAGGAACTGCACAGAAATCATCACAAACAAGTCCACCCGTGCAAATTATGTGTATCACCCATCTAGCATCAACATTTGATGAAATGAAAAAAAGAAAAACAATTGATAATTGCTTACTCTTTAAGCCATTGTCCAAAAACATGCTCCAGACTGCATATATGACCCTAGGGGGTAGTTTACTAATTCTTATGGGACTGGTCCAATGAAGTAATGAATGATTCCTCTAAAGATAAGTTTTCCCTGCGTGTGTAGCTCAAAGGAACTAGGTACTGAAATAACAGTCCAATCCCAAAGGCCGTAAAAAAAGAAAAAAAATTTGCTTAAAAGTAAACCAATTAACACAAGCATAAATTACAAGTAGGTGTTAGAGGCAATACTCTTCAAATTTATATTAAGCTAATGGTGCAATGCAATTAATAACCCATTTGACCATCTTTATATATTTTCAGAATTATTTATACAAATTTCACTATTGCCACTACAGTCAAAGGTACCAATTACCCAGGTAAGAGCATACCTCCTTTATTTTATCTCCGGCAACAACACCACCTTTGGAATCATAAGCTTCAAACCTCTGCAGGTGCAGCAATAAATTTGAAATTGTGAAAACACCAAAATTGAAGTACAATTGCAGTCCAAGACATTGCATCAAACAAGAAAACTTGTGGAAGCCTTGTATATAAGGTAGAGTGGGAAATATATACAGTTATCCACTGTGAAAGTACATCAGAGTAGAAGTCATATAATCAAGCACAAACAATTCAAACATGATGCTTGATTGATAATGGGAGTGCTCAAGGACCTTTCATGCACATTCTGCTTTCAGGATTTAAGGAGGACCACCATTGGTGGCTGTGAGGTTGGCAGCCTACTACATAGCCAAAACTAATTATAGTTAACGGAGTGCATTTCTCCTTATCAATAGACTATCCATACCATCTCTCAATAAATATTCCTGCTCCTATGAGAGTTTAAAATACTAGTAGTTTCAAGTATGCTACTGCTGATATTGATAATCAATAAGTATAGTAGGGTCACCTAATTACAATTCTTGCGAATTATTTCAACTTTCTAAATTTTTTCATGTTGAAGTATGAGGTCATTTTACAACTAAATTTAAGGTTATCCCTGCAAGTCCCATCAATTACACAACTTTAGATCAGTTAAGATGCATACATGCTGCCACAAGCATCCAATGTAGGACAACTACATCTCTTTACGACAAAATCGGAGGTCAAGTTGAAATTGAATTAACTCCAATTCAGATCTGTCAGGATTGATACAACTGCAGTTTAGAGATCATATCTTTTAAAATATTCATCCAAATCAAACAAATAACCATCCACTGAAAAGCTAAGGTTAAATCCAATGAATTTGTTATTTACTGCTTTTACTAATTCAGTTCCTAAGTCAATCAAAATTAGGATTTATTTCTAACTCTGTCTGTAATAGCCCAAGCCCATTATAGAAAAGGATCTAGCCTTCTTATATAGAATAAGTTATTTAAGATTAATATTAGAATTTGAGTCTCATTCTAAGGTTGTAATTTTATTTGAGGGTTTTATATACCATCCAAAAGTTGTAACAAAAAAAAAAAACTTCTCCATCAATAATATTCTCTTATTTTGGAATTGTTTCCTCTCTTTCTTACGGATTCAAAAATCTATCATGACGAGAAAAAAATGATCTTCTTCTCCTTATCCTGTGCGCTTCCCTGCTGCATCAACATTTATGATATACTTTGCTACCTTAAAACAAGTGCCATTTTGTCAATACAAGAGGAAGCAACTGCCCTATTATTGTACATGACCCGTAGCCTAGAGAAACAATATAAACTTAGGCTGAATTAGAGAAGGCTCCCTTGCTCGTGGACAATATTGAACTGCAAGGATCTTTGAAGGTTCAGAGCAAGACATCTAGCAGATGTTGCGTCAGATTAAAGAGATGATTCACCTTTGGGATGAAATCAACCAAGAGTAACTGATGGGTTAGTACATTAGAATTCCTTCATATAGAGTATGGCTAACATTTTGGTAGTTTCATAATGTGTAGGAGATTCCTAGTTTCTATAGTCATTATCTATTGTATTTTCATTTAATTTTTCTATTCTTTCTTTGTTGTATCATCACCTAGATGATATGCAACATTGGAGTTTAAGGTGCAAGGAGATTTTCTCATTGAATACAATAATTTTTCTGATAAAATATATATATATATTGTGATGCATATAGCATTCTTATTTTATTCACACAATACAGTATTATTGAAGAGAAATCTTCTACAATGCAATTTAGGACAATAGTAATCTTAATCCAGTCCTAAATTAAAATATTAAGCCATCCAGGAGTTGAATGTAGTATTTCATGAAAATTATGTAATGGTCAGGCATCACTTGTCAGGAAAAATTTTGATGCGAATAAACTTCCTTCGTTACTCTAAGCCATCATATAACTTCAACCCATTGTTCACACAGTTTCTTGTAATGTGCTTCCTATAAATCAATTTCAAGAAACACAGAGATTTTGGGTCACTATGTAACAAATTGGAATCCTGCACTGCTTTTCGAAGTGCAAGGATGTGTATCCATTCATCAAAAGTAGGAACAGAATACAATAATTCCCTGATATGATGCTTGCTTTTAACATCAAGTCACACATTACCCACTCCTCGTCTGATCTCTATCATGATACAGTTTCCAACTTCACACTGAGAATAATTAGATATTCCAACAAGGTTAGTTCCATATAACTGTTGGAAATGTCAACGAGTTCCGGCCACCCTCTCCTTCAGACATAAACTCCCATTAAGTTCACTAGATCAGGGGCTATAAATCAGTACATAGACAGTATACGCCCAAGAAATTGAAAAGGAGGCATCAATTTGATATTGATGAACTTCCAGAGATGGGAATTATCAGGACTTAAGAGGAGTTATATGGAAAACAAATGAATGAGACAAATGACTATCTGAACAACAAATGGCTCAGCAATGATACACTTTTAATCACAGCCAGAAATACACCTATATAGTTGTTAAGCATGGTACTAATAAGAGACACTAGTTCTGAGATCAAAGTAAAGGATGATTATGTGATACCATGCATCATATAAGAACATGTGATCCAAACTGAATAGCAATACACAAGTAGCAAAAACAGCATCAAAACACCAAGACAATATGCAAGTGATGTAATGATGGAAAGTTAACCTGCTTAGATGTAAAGTCGATTGTGAGCTGAATAAAAGATTTATCAAGATCATTTTTATCCAAGGCAATCTGCAGACAAATATGAAATTTATTGTTATAAAGATTTAATGAAGACGTTAGAAATCCAGAGACCAAAAATGCTCGCAATATGAAATGGAAAAAAAGTAAGAAATTTCTTTCCCAAACCAGGCCGAATTTGCATATAACAAAATATATGTAAAACAGACTGAAGAGTTGCTTTCTTACCATTCGCGCCCGCAAAGTTCGAATACTGACTATAGGCTCAACCAATTCCCAGTGAACAGAACTCCACATAGATTCTCTTCGTTTTAGTTCGTTCTTGAGTGTCTTCGAGAGAGGAAAAAACAGCAACAAGTAAGGTCAAACTTCCAAAAAAACAGTGCCAGCTTTTTGTGGAATCTGATGTGAAAAAAGGACAGCAGTGGCATATGTTTGATCTATAATATAAAATACAGTTGGTCCCAGACAGAATATAAGGTCAAAATGCATAAATCTAGACATTACAAAGATGGTTTTCTACTTTAATCGAAGTAATAACAACAGCAGAGTAAATAAGAAACATCACAAAAGAATATTATTCAGAGAAACATTACTTAACATTATCATGAGCTTCAAGTGCTTGGCTCAGAGGCCATTTAAGCTAAAACCAATATTTCATTAATTTAAAATACAGAAAGTCTAATAATCAACTAAAATGAGGCACTTAAATATTTTAAATCCTCCGTGGATTAAAAACCATTTTTTTCCTGCATTCCCTACTTAATCAACTTGGAGGATCAAAAAGCAGTCTCCTGCATTCCCCATTTAATCAATTTGGTTGCACCAAAGTGGAATATGAAGTGGCTGAAGAGAAGAAATGGAACAAATTCCATCACTTCAGCCATTTGGTTTGCTAGAATGAGAGTTTGGAAGTCACCGATATCCCCTCCCTTTGCAGGTGGTGAGTTTGGGTTTTTGGGCCAAACTACTCCGACCTGAAGCTGCAGTTACGAGTGAATTACCAGTATCACCCATGAAGGACATTTCCATCCATCATCATCCCTCCTGCTTCTCAGCTACTCTTCATTTTCTCCAATACCATTTTCTGACCCACCATATTCTCACTTGCACAGGGACTGAATGTGACTCAAGGCTTGGTCAGTGGTCGATGCAGAGTTGATTGAAGGTTGTTAAGGTTCGATTGAGAGGCAGTAATAGCGTCTTCATCTGAGGTTTGTTTTGAGGCCTGCAACTACTTTCCCTTGCAAAATTTGTTCCCTGCCTGATTTGATTCTCCAAAATGTTATGATTAAATGGTTCTGTGTAGGTGAATCTCTAAATTGAATTGATGGTTTCAATTGTCATTGATTCCTCTCCTTCATTTTTTTTTATTTGGATGTTTTGGCTGCAATCTTCTCCAGTCTTTTGCTTGAGTTTAAATATATAAGTTGGTGTTGGCTTTTACCTGCTTGATAATTTTGTTTCATTAATCCATCGCCCATTCTTTTGCTTGGTTGTACAGATGAAGGCTCACTCCACCGAATGCCATTGTGAGATCCATTTGATGTTTATGGCTGGATATTCTGTGTGTGGCTAACAAAGTTAACGTACATGGAACTGTTTTAAATAAAGAACCTTGCCTTTTTAGAGAGAACTAAAAAAATCAATGCACCAAAAAAATTTAATAATTGATAGTACATATTCCCATCTGTCTTAGCAACTATGCCAAGCCTTTTTGTTGCATATGTTGTTTTGGAACAACATTATGACACTCTAGACAGTGTTTTCCATCTTAGAGCTGAAGATTCTGTTAGATTATGGTATTTGAAAGTTGTAGATTATACTGTTATTAAAAGAATTTCTACTGCAAATTTCATGATAGGCATATGCTCTAGGGTGCTATTTTCAATCAGCTGCATATAAAATAGAGTGATATTATATCATGCTTGTCTGATTTGTTGCCGCAACCTGGTGACAGGGTAAGATCCTCTGATGTGCTTCTGTGCCATTTATTTCTTCTATTATGGACTACAAAACATACTGATTATTGTTGTCATGTCTCAACTATCAGTTTCACATGAATAACATTACTAAGGGTATAATTGTCTATTGTTGGATGCTAGAAATAAGTTGCCATTAAAAATGTTCAAGCTTGTGAGTTAGCAACAATGATTGTTTCTGAAGTAATTATAACACACAAGTGAGAACAAAGTGAGGGAACATCAAAGGGATCATCCTCAAGGACTTGTGTTGCTGATATGATGGGAGAACTCTGTCAAGTACCTATAAATGGATTGTCTAATATTTTTTTTATCTTTTTTATCATATGGATCGCCTAGCATTTTTATACTAGTAATAATAGGGAATTTCATTTGTTAAAAGGTGCGAGGCATGTGTTTTTATCAAGAAGCTATTGGCAATGTTCATACTCAAGAATGTGTATCCAGAACTAATATTTCAAAAAGCACTAAGGGATCAATATGTCCAACAAGCAGTTTGAATGACATGCCAGCTTTCCCAAATAGTGCGAGTTAGTTTTCCCAGCTCAAGATATGCATCTGATGAACTTCACAGATAATTATCACAGCTTTGAACTAATTGCATCTGAAGGCACATCATCCAGAATAATTCAAGACTCCTACTCTGTTCAGACTTCTCAGGGAGAAGTTATTCCTAGGATGTGTCTTTACAAGTAATTATTCCAGGATTATGTACCATGTTGTGCATTACAATCTGAGGCCTACCATCAAAACCAACTAGGCAATCTCACCACCTATCGCAGGAGGAGAAATAACTTGGACTTTCTAGTCAATCAAACAAACAAAGTGGAAGGGATCGCAAATTCAACATTTTTCCCCAAGGCAAGCAAATCAATAAGGCTAATGGAGCCTGCAATCCTCAACCTTCAAAAAATACAACAGGAATTCCAATTTGGGACTCCAACACTTCCAAGAAGTGGCAGTTACACCAGTTGCAAACTTCTGGGACTACATCTGTTTCTTAAAATCTATGAACCACCGTATGCCAAAATAAAAAAAGCCTTCACGTTCTTGACCATGTGACTTGATTTAATTGTTGAAAACATTCTTTTTGTCTAAATCATCCTAGTAAACAAGCACTGAAATATTACTAAAAATTTCAAGTTATCAACAACTATATGTAGCATAAGCACGCTTATGATATCACCAATGTCAGCTAATCATAGTCTCATAAATCGAGGAAGAATGCTTCAAGGAGTTTTGGGAATCACATTTATTATGTTGCAAGCTTGATCTGAGTGTTCAGCTGTCTCCCTAGCTTCTTAGGTAGAATTATATGTAATAATAAGAATATGGCATGGGCCCCGACCGAGAAGATTCACCAGCAAACAGTAAGATAAAAACCAGTAATTCTGAGGTCAAGGAGTCAAAACTTAAGGGTAAGCATGAGTATTATAATTTAGATCGAAAACAATATAGCAGAATTCCAACAATGACTAAAGATAAACCAAAAACATAGATCTAGAACTTTAATAGCAAAATAAATGTATGCATCCTTAAAATAATTAACAGAAGATACTAGAATGTGATGACTTTGAAATGTAAAACAATACAGAAATAGCAGGAACCAATTTTTAAGATGATTTTTGGAAGGGGTATACAGAAAAGAACAAAATTATACCGAATACATCTTCTCTGTAACTACTTTTCTCAAAGACGATGTATCCCCATTTGCCATCATGTTGTTTATCTGCAAAAGGTGAAATCTTATCAGAAAACAAATGCACCGGAATGGTTTTGCACAGTTAAGCATATGGCAATCATGAGTTCGTGTTGTAACAATTATAAATCAAAAGAACAAGGATCTCTAGATCCTTAGATAGTTGATACTGAATCTATATGAAAAATTTTAAAAAAAAAAAAAAAAAGCTTGCAGCAAAATTATCATCAATGCTAACTGCTGGTTTGGAGTATAGGTGAAAACAAATTGGGAAGATCCAACTGCCCATTCAACATGCACATATCCTAAAACAATCTGGATGAGTGCATCAAAATTTCCAGGTTTATTGACTTCATAGCATGAATGAATCCTGAATCAAATTTCCAGCAACATTCTTCACAAAACAAAGGATCCTGTGATTCTTAAGATACCAACAAAACCAAAGTTATGCTCATAAACATTATGCAGACCATGTGTAAAAGCATCACTTCATTCCCACCACTTTAGGCAAGCAGAGTTACTAGACCCATTGGCCATTATAACAGACAATATGCAAAAAATAGTAGACATACAAAATTTGATCATCACAATGCACTTTAAAAGATTAAAAAGTGGAATTATATTCAAGATTGGCATCACCAGATTGTTAGAATCTAGAATGAAAGTTAAGTATTTTTTAATTATTAAGTGAAAAAAATTGAATCTTTTGTATGGTCATATTATGTGTTAATCTGGAAATCTGGTAAATTAGCAACTTTTACAATTAAATGAACCCCTTTCAATATAAGAGACACAAATTGCAAAAATTAAGTTGGAAATAAAAGTAACGAAAATCAACATTCTCTTAAAAAATGTAAAGAAATCAAAAAATAATTGAACACATAATTAAATTATAAAGACAAATATTACACAAGGATGCATTTATACTGTTTCTTAGGACAAACAACAACTTAAAGACCAATGAGACAAGAAAATCACATAAATAAATTACTAAAAGTTTGAAACAATATGAAGTAAATGAGACTACAAATCTTTTTCTTTGACAAAGATTGACAAAAGCATTGTTTCCTATTAAATAACTTATAAAGTGAAAACAAAAAAACCATAAATGGCAAACAAGTCTTTATGATAATCATAGTCAACAATACAATATTGCCTAGATAATAAGAAAATTTTATCCAAATCATCTGTCAATGGCAGCACTCTCTACTCAATCAAACACAAAACATGCTTGCTAGCATACTGTCAACAACAGCATGTATGTCAATAATTGGACCACTTATTCCCATTGTCATGTGTAAAATGTTAAAGAAAGGCATTGAAGTAATTATTGAATTTTTGAAGCTATGTAAAAGATTTCGCACTAAACAAAAGAACTCAAAAGAAGTGAATTTAAATACATGCTAAATCATGATTCAAAAGATTCTGAACTACAAAATAACGATTGACTTGCAGAGTAGGATACTTTATTTGAAGAATTGTTTCTTTAATCTAAGAATATACTGGAACAGCTTGCAGCACTTGCATATCAACAATAAAAAAAGAATCAATTAACCATAAGCAACAAGTATCCTTGAGTCAATAACCATGATAAAGTAATTTTTTGTTGTATCAACAAATTCCATAATGAAATTGAAAGAAACAAATAAATGCACAGCATTTACCTTGCCATCCAATCATTGGTCTGATCATAAACAAGCAGTTTACTTTTGTTATAAGGTCACATATTCATGTAATCTACCTAAACAAAGCTCAATAAATAAGACCACTCACTTCCTTGTACAATCTTATTGCATCTTGATAAAAGATTTTTTTTGAATATCCAGTCACTTTTCTTAATCTGGAAATAGCATAGGCACTCTTCATCTGCAAAATAAAACCAATGAATGCAGAAGGATACAATACAGTCATTAGAACTTAAAAGGCATTGCCATGTTAGACAGAACGATCTGTACACAACATACAGAACATGATGAATATGGATGCATACAAATTTGTATAACTTCTGGAGATAGTAATGTTTTCTTGCATGGTCTCTCAGACACCTTAAGCATTTGCAAAAGACATAGGTCCACAAAAACACAGATAAAAAATATCTTGACAAGAAGAGTCAAAACATACAGATACTCATGCAAGTAGGTTTACGTACATAATTCATAACATCTGAAAAGCAAAATGGGTAGTTTATGTACAAGCAATAGATCAATAATGAATATTGAAAAGTAAAAAGACAGCAATTTCCAAGTTTGCAATCAGTAGACAGCAAACAACAGCCAATTTATGTTTGCTGCTATTTCCATCTACCACCATCACATAATCTAGTTTGACACCTCAAGAATGAAATTATCTATGATATTTGAAGCAATAACCAAAAAGCCAGCAACTATCTCCCCCTCCTATCCAAGAATTTTCAATTAGTAGAAAATAGATGCTGAGAAATGCTATGTCATCTCTTAGGTACTGTAATTTCCATACTAAAAATGCCACAACCCTGAATAATGATTTATCTATCCAAATACCTACTCAGGGGAAGTATTAGGATTAGTTGATTAAACAGTTAGTCAAGTAATGGTCATAAGATTAATTTTCAGCAATAAATCTGAGCGAATTCATAACCAGCAAGTTTTTTGTGAATAAATGGGAATCATTCACTTGACATTCAAGCAAGTAACTTAAGATCTTCAAAGAAACACAAAACAAACATTCCGGTGACATGAAGACAAATAAGTAATAGAAATAGAGAGAAACAGACTAGGAAGACATTTTTTGACAAAGAAACAAAAAAGAAAGCTAAACTGAAGGGAGTCAGCAAACAAAAGAACAAGTAAATTAGCAATACCTCCAGAATGAGATCCTCTTTAGTTCTTCTCCACCCACTTGGTGAAAACCATCTGATAAATTATTTATGTAGATTAAGTACTAGAAGTAATTAACTATGAGTATATTTCATCAATACAGATAAATTTTGGTTGGATAGCATGACTGCCAACAAACATAGAATAGAATAATTTTAATCAGTTTAAGCACAATTGATGAACTGCTTAATACTAATCTATTTGGAGTTTAGAGAATATAATAAAATAAAAAACCTCAGAATACATTGATAATCCATTCAATAGCCAAAACAGACCATGATCAAACCCCTTTCATATTTCCTATTTTAAAACATCAAAGCAAGCAACATCAGACCCAACCCTGTTGTCTATGTCCGACTCCTCATCTATCTAGTGTTGAAGAAATAGGTCGTGTACCATCAAACCCAGTTAAGATCAACCCACAAAGCCTTAGAAGTCACATGTAAATAGGTAATTAGTTAAGCCCCATAAGAGTCCAAGAGGACTGAAAATTCTGTAGAGCTTCAGCTGTAAGAATAGACAGAAGTTAGCTTTCTATATGATATATTGAGACATCTCAGAAAGAGATGAATGAAAACTCTTTAACATCTAAGCCCTAATTTTACTCCAAAATTCCACATTATATCAAAGCCCTGAGCCCTGGAAGATCCCAAAGAGTAGCAGCCAATAAAGAAGATGGCGTCACGTGAGAACTGCAAGCCATACAAAAAAGTAGGAAGCTTGCATGTCACCACCACTAGACTCAAGAGGATACCAAACCATCTTTCATAGGCAAAAGTGGTTGAGATTTATCTCAAGCGATGCACGGGAAGCGCAAATTTAGCACAGATAACTCACCAACAAACAAGTCAAACTTGAAGATTCAAAAGTTCTCTTTGTCGATGTCCAACATTGAACCAAATATATGTTGTGCACTACTTCGCTATAGTACATCAAAGACTCTATGGGAGAAACTGCAAAGAGTGTACAGAAACAAGAATAATCTAGCTCAGGTTTTGAGCATGTACAAGCAAATATTCAATCTGAGACAAGATTGGAAATATCTCAGTACATACTATAACATCTTAACATGTTTAAGGGATGTACTCGAGTATTATAGACCAACGTCCACATAAGAGAGAAAAAACGATCAAGAAGAACTCAAGTCATACAGTTCTGAAATGGATCAGATGCTCAATATCATCAATATAAGGGCAGCTTCATGATTGAGAGTGAACTCTCTCCATTAAAGAGATCTTTGAAAGGCTATAAAGAATTGATGAACCAAATCCTATTGCTAACTAGAAAACCCTAGTTGAGAACTCAACTATAGCTTCAGGAGTGATACCTGCATTAGGAGAGATATCTCATTTTGGCAAAGATAAGATAATAATAAGAGAAAGAAGCGTGGAGGCAGGCAGCTAGAAGAAGAGGAAGGGGTACTTAAAAAGTGTTCAAAGTGTGGAAACCTTGGTCACACTATTGACAGGGAAAGCATTTTTCCTACTCATTGTGTCTTTCAAGATTCGCACATAGAGAAAAAAAAATTGATGGAAATATTGAAAACAAGGGTTTCTACATCTTAACTGGTGGAACACCATATTCAAGAGCACAGCTGACTCAAGAGGATAACCAAATGGCATTGCAAATTGGGTCATCCTTCAATTTATATCCTTAAGTTATTATTTCCTAATTTTACTGTATCTTCTAAGAGATTTTATCAAACATGTGAATATGCTAAACATCATATAACTATATATCTACCTAAGTTGAATAAAGCAAGTGTTTCACCCTTTCACATTATTCATAATAATGTCTGTATAGTCAAAACACCATTTTTAAGCAATTATAAATATCTTGTGACATTTATAAATAATTATCAAGGGTGATTTGGTTGTATCTCTTAAAAAAAAAATTGAAATTTTTGAAATTTTTCAGACTTTCTATTAAGAAATTAAAAATCAATTCAGTACCAATATAAAAATCTTGAGAAATGATAATGGAGACGAATACATGTCATTAGGATTTCAAAACTATCTAAAGCAAAATAAGATACATTCACAAACCTCATATGCTTGTACTCTTTAATAAAATAGTGTTGCAGAAAACGAAAACAAACATCTCCTTGAAGTAGATAGGGCCCTATTTTTGAAAAGGAACAATCTAATCTTATAATCTAGTGATGTAATATTTATTACATCATATCTTATAAATAAAATACTAACACCTAATTTGAACAATAAAAGCCTTTTCAGATCTTATACCCTAATGAGAAATCTTTACACCTTCTACTTAAAATATTTGGATGTTTTTACTGTGTATAACTATACTCCCTTTAGAGACAAATTGCAATTAAGATCTATCAAGTGTATTTTTCTAGGTTACTCTAGAACACGAGAATGATGCAAATGTTACAACTCTAAAACTCATAAAACTTATATATTAGTTTATATAAGTTTCTATAAGAATGAGGCTTACTACACACAAAAGAGTAAGATAAAGATGTTAATCATCAATTTGTTTCTCAAGATCTAGAGCATGAGCATGTCTTACCATTTCTATTGAAATCATAATTGAACCAATTGAATCAACAACCAATAAACTAAAGGAAACTCTAAACCAATCTGACTCACCCAGTGAAAATCCTATGAAGCAGTAAAAAGCAAATATTGATAATAATACAATAGTTGAGCAACAGCCAGAGAATCAAGCAAAGACCCAAGATCAACCTATCACTAAAACAATGATAGATGACAAACAAAGCTAGCCAATAGCCCCAAGAAAAGGGTAGAAAACATATATCAAACATCCCATGGAAAAATACATAGTCTTATGTTTCACTTACTCCAACCTATAGTGGTTTGTTTTTCTTTTTTGCATTGACAATCAATAATATACCAAGAACAACAACTCAAGTTTTGAGAAATTAAAAATGAAGAGAAGCTATGATACTAAAAATAGAACCACTGCACGAGAATTATGATTAGCAATTGGTACCTAAACTTGAAAAGAAGTCAATTGTGAGTTGGAAGTGAATGTTTATGATAAATTACAAGGCAAATGAAGGCATTGGAAAGTATAAAATCATATTGATCGCAAAAGGATACAAACTAACACAGGAAATAAACTATTTTTGAAACCTTATCGTTAGTGGCAAAATTGAATACCATTAGAGTCATACTGCCACTTGCAACAAATTCAGAATAGGATATGACTTAATTGGATCTTAAAAATGTTTTCTTGCATTGAGAGCTTAATATGGCAAAACCAACAGGGTTCAGTTCAAAGAAAGAAGATCACGTTTGCAAATTAAAGAAGTTCTTATATGGCTTGAAATAATCACTCAAAACTTGGTTTGAGAAGTTTAGCTCAGCATTGCAAAAATGGAATTTTAATGCAACTCAGGCATATTATTCCTTGTTCACCAAGAAAAACAAACAAAGAATTATGATCCTAATTATATTTGTTGATGATATTGTAATAACAAAAGATAACACTAAGAGAATAAAGGAGCCAACTAATTTCTACAAATTAGATTTGAAATCAAAGATCTAAAAAGACTTCATTATTTCTTAAGCATAAAAATTACACACTGAAAATTAGGAATGATATTAAACCAAAGAAAATAGACTTACTAAATAATACTAGTCTTTTAGGAAGCAAGATATCAAAAATACCGATGGATCCAAATGTCAAGTTAATGTTAAAAGATACAAAGCTTGAAGATCCTAACATTTATAGAAGACTAGTTGAAAGACTAATCTATCTCACAATCACAATACCATATATCAATCATGTTGTAGGATTGGTGAGTTAATTTATGCAAAAGCTAATCAAGATTCAAAATTCTAAGGAATTTTAAAGGTAAAGCATAACTTGGTTTGTTATACAAGAACAAAAATTTCACTGTTGAAGCCCATTCAAGTATTGATTGGACAAGAAACCTAATTGACAGAAGATCAACTTCAGGATTGTGCATTAAAGCTAAGGGGGAATCTTATTGTGTGGGAAAGTGAAAAAACAAATTATTATAGTTACATCCAGTGCAGAAGCAGGAAAAATAGTAATATTGCTAGCTACCTATGAAGTTTTGTGATTGAGAACACTAATGGTAGAACTTAGGTAAGAGTTAAAAAAGAACTCATAGTTTTGATGTGTGACAAGCAAGCAACTCTATACATATCCAATAATCTAATGTTTCATAAAAAAATAAAATGAAAAAACAAAATACATCAAGATAAACTTGCACTTTGAAAGGGAGAAAATACAGAATCAATCACTGAAACCAGAATATACAAGATTAGAGGATCAGCATGTAGATATGTTCCCAAAATGATTGAATTCAAAAAAGTTGTCAAAGATAAAAAACAAGTTGGAAATGTATAATATATAAAATCCAACTTGAAGAGAGGTGTTGAAAGACTAGGTTTACTATTATAACTCATTAAGATCGACCCACAAAGACTTAGAAATCATATGTAAATGGGTAAGTAGTTAGGTCCAATAAGAGTCTAAAAGGACCAAAAATCTTGTAGAGCTTTAGTCATAAAAATAGGCTAAGCTAGGGTTTCTATATGATGTATTGAGACATCTTAGAGAGAGATGAATGAAAACTCTTAGGTCCTGTTTGATTTGAGATCAAAATCAGGATCAATCCATTTCAGAATTATTTTATTCTTGTAAAATTAATATTACTTATTTTACACTATTATTAAATTAAATTATTATAACAAATTAAATAGTTTTTTGAAATTTAAATTATTAAAGCATTAATTTTGATAAAAAGACATTAGTTTACAAAAGTAGTTCACTAGTCTTGATCTTGATTCTGATCCTGATACTGAATCAAACGGTGTCTTATTCTTGACATCTAAACACTAGTTTTACTCTAAAATTCCACATCTAAGCTCCAACCTTCGTATTTTTCTAGTTTCATAGAATTCCAAAAGTGAGAAACAACTCGAGGATATAAAATAAAAGCCAAAACATAAGCCACATCTATATAGATGGGAAGGATCTAAATCCACATAAAGTTCATGTGGGAAAAGGCAACAAGAATGGTGTTTTCATTGCTTAAGAAACCAAATGCACTGGCAAATCAGTCCAGATTCTTTCAATTGTCTCACATACTTAATGGAGACAAGTTGTGGATGATAGGGAGGTTAATAAAATCTAGGCAAATCTCTAAAGGTCTAGTTTGGGAGTACCACACAATTATTCACAATTAGTGAGTCATGCTAACCGCAAGGTATTAAACTAGATTATGGTGCAAACCCTAGACAATGGTGCAAGGATTATGCAATGTAAGAACCTAAAAGCTCACCTCCTAAAAGCATCATAAGATATTCCGATAAAGGACAATCTTAAATGATGTATTAAACCGCAACTCTCAAGTTTCGTAGGAATACTTCAAAACAGAAGCAATATGGATAATTTTATCAATTCAAAAGCTGAAGCAGAGATCAATAAGAATAAAGACCATGATTCTCATATAAAAGTAGCAATGAAGGAAACAAGAAGTGGTCGTCAATTTAGCGATGGGTAGATATGGCATCACTTGCTTGTGCTTTATGCTTAAAAAGGATACATATGCCATACAAGTGAATGGTTTTGAACTGTAAATTGAATATCTAAATATTGTGAAGTATTTTTCTTTAAGTGTTCTGTTCTAACGTGTTCTGCAAGCAAGTAGGGTTGTCAAAGGGCTTAGGCAGTCCGAAAACCCAGCCTGAAATTTTCAGGTTTAGACCTGGGGTTTTCAGGCTTCAGGTCAGGCTTGGGCCTAAAAATTTATCAAAAATAAATCGGCCCAACATGAAGCCCAAGCCAAGCCGAAAAATCTAGTACACAAATTCGGGTTTGCGCCGGCTTCAAAGTTGAATATTATGCTTCAGGTTCGGACTCAAGCTTGACAAGGCCCAAGTCTGGCCCAGCCCAATTACACCCCTACTTGCAAGAGAAAAATGCCAAAGAGTGGCTGCCTCATCACCTTCAAGTATATTCATAGGTCAAAAAGTCCTTGCAGAAAAGTGTTAGAACAAGTATTAAGGACAAGAATGTTAGATGTCCTTTTTGCAATATAGGATAGCACCTACAAATTCATACACAGGTAAACCAACAAAAAATTTCTATCATAAATACTATCCTATTTATTTGACAATGGCTCTTTTTTTTCAATAAATACCATTCTATCATATTTTGACTTAAGCAGCTTGCCACATCACTTTGTAAAAAGACATCCCTGACAAAAGACACAGTTCCCACATGAGGAATTCAAGCAAAGAACACATGAATCAGTGCAAGCGTCTACAACAAGCAATGATGGAAGATGACGTTAAAAGATCTCGTTGTTAAAGATATCGTTATAGGCAGGAAAGTAAGAAACAAACTTGAAATTTTAGTTGGCAAACCTTCGCCAAAATGGAATAGGTTCACGAGGTTCATAGGGTTCATAAACAAATCCTGGGCTCAACATGGCCACTTTCAAACCAACCTGCATGAGACAATTTAAAATTAAGAATTCATTTTGTCAGAGAGATTGTTAAATATTAGACAACCTAAATAAGACAAAAGCAAGATTAGTACAACAAAAGATATAGCTTATAGAAAATTGCTAGGCAGAAACATGCTTTCAGCCTAAGTATTGTTATCATTTTGAACATGGACTAGATGAGTTAAACAAAAGACCAATAATCAAATTATAACTACATCAGTCATCAGAATCTTCTTAAAGTAAGCATGGGATGTAATTTTTAACATTTGAATATCTCTCTCACATCAGTATGTAATGTATAAAACTCCTGACAAAAATTTTAATTCCCAGTCTCCTCCTTCTAACTCTCAGTTGTTTTCTCTGTATAAATTCTTTTTGAAAATTGGATTGCATGTCAATCTGCTCCATTCTATTCAGTAAGATCCTAAAATACAGCAAACACAATGGTTCTAAGCCAGTGTTTTAAAAGGCAGTATATGTACATTGGCAATAAGGGTACCCCCATGGCCCTGTGCAGTAAATGGTGCACAGAAGCAGACACATATCCAGTTTTTATTTAAAAAAATTAAAAAACATATATAATTTTTTGAGGGGATATATTTTAGGTGTATACAAAAAGCTGACAAGTGTATAATATTTCAGGAAAAAAAGAAGATTAGAAGTTCTTATAAACCATCACCAATCAATTTGAAGGCCTGGTAAGTTTTAGTAATATGTTCATTAACTATAGGGGTGACATTAACTTCCCTATGTATTTTAACCAAAAAGCATGAAATAAAGCATTTGCAACACGATATAATGCAAACAAAAAACCAATTCTAGTGAACATTTAACCAATAATGAAAATTACAAAGTATATGTAAATATAATGTTAACAGCATCTATACAACAGAAATAAACACAAGTCAGCCCATTTTGCTCAAACAATTACACTATTTCTTTCATTTTGAGAGATAGTGTTTGTGTTAAAACAAACCAGCTTATTCTAATTCTATTCCAATGGCGGACATGCTCATAGCGAATTTACATTCCAAGTTTCTATTCTCTGATCCATCTTGGAGATAGCATAACTATGTCTTCAGCAGAACTTGCCAACATCCCTACAATCATGCTCCATCTTTTCCTAAAGAAAATCACTCAAAATACACCAAGCCATAAACCTTCCAAACACTGCACAGCTAACAAAATTTTGTTCATCTTGTATTGTTTACACAGCTTCTTTACCATGAGAAGTCAAAATCCTTTTAAAAGAAATTCAACTAGTTTCTTTGAACAAAGATCTGTCTCATTTTACAGTATTAACCTAACTGTAATTTTGGCATTTCAGAACCACACTTTTTAGAAAATTTTTACAGACTACTATTGGCTACTTCATATAAAACAAAGTTCACAATTATTTCTTTGCTAGTGCTATTCCAAATAATTAAGATTGTCTATATAAGCTGTGAATGTTGGATCTTGTTAAACTGAAGCAATATTAATAATTCAAATAATAAAAATAAAAAATGATTGGATATGCCTTGGATAATGACTATGATTGGGTTGCTTTCCTGAGAAAGCTTCTTTCCAAGGTCACAGAAAAACTAAGAGATTCTAGAGCCAAGCTATTCAACTCACACAATTGCATATGGAGGGAATACAGGTGATGACAATTAGGTAACAGAGAAAAAGATTTGATCGAAGTGTTTACATTGAACCTCAAGCTATAAATACTTATATCTAACAGCTACAAAGACACCAAATGAAGCTTGAAAGACACAAAAGAAAAGAAATACATGCAAATATTTCAAGTGTCCATCCCCTCTCCCAATGCACCTGGGTTGGCCCACGCTCCCACATTGCTAAACATACACACACAGTTAGGATTGCCCTTGTATACTAATTTGTTAGCCAATCAAACATCACATTCACTCTTCAATAGCCTAAAGAACAATCCTACTCAGAACAAAGCCATTATCAAAAGCTGGTTTCACTACAAAAGTCACTTGCACATTCAGTGTTTTGACAGCATTTCCCTTCATAACATGGAAAACGGCAAAAAATCAAAAATTGGTAACACAAAACATGCCAAACTTTCCATTGTTACAGATCTTAAGCCGTTGATTTCCAGAAACATTCACCAAATCAATAATATTCAGCAAAAAGGTCTGGCGTTTCGGTTGCAATAATTGCTAGATTCGAAAATACGCCATTTGCTTGCTACCTGCCGCGCGCCAGCAGGCACCTTGACTGTCGACATCAACCTACTCCCATTCAAAGAAACCCTTGATTCAAAAACCTAGAAAACAGAAGAACGTCAGTCATAATAAGCTCAAGTTTGAATCTTTGAATCGCTGAAACACTGACGCTACCTTTACAGAGGTCACGACAGTACCATCCCTAACATTCTCGCTAACAATATCGCTGATCCTGTAAGAATTCATCATGATGCTCCTCCTCCCAAATACCAAAGCAGATTGCGTCCTCCACGAACAAATAGCCGCTGCCGGACACAAAACTGAGATCAGCCAAAAAAACGGTCGAAAACAACGGATTTGAGAAACGAGATCGAGCCCTACCTTCGTTTGGAGCATACGAACAGCATTGATAACTGCAAGAGCTGAAGAAACATTGAAAAAAAAAAACCTAGTTTCTGATCTCCATAACAAAATGGGGAGAAAAAGAAACATTGCGGGAAAATCGTGAGGCAGCGGATTGAATTACATGGATTGGAGATTAGAAGACTGCAGCGCCCGATGAAGACGCCGGATCGACAGAGAGCGCAAGAGAGACATCGCGAGAGGGGAAGAAAATGTCTAAAAACCCTTGAAAAATGGAAACGGAGGCGAGGGTTCAGGATAAAAAAATGTGATTTTTGCAAATATACCCATATTTTTCTAGTATTTCCTGATACTATACTCCATCATTAATATTTTCAAAAACGCCTTTATTTTGCATTTCTATGAATCTATTACAGCACTATACTAATGTGTAGATAAAAGATATTTCAATAAAATTTATTATATCGACGTTAAATATATTTGAAATAAAGTTTAGTTCTTTAAAAATATAAAAGAAGAACTCAAAGTTTAAAATTTTTGCTTGTGCTTTTTTATTGTTCATATTTGAAATATCTTCTAATAAATTATTAAATTGGATTTGTCTTGATATTTCAAATATTTTAACTTGGATTGCGCTAGGTAATTTTGAAATTATATTAGTAAAAATATTACTTTGAGTACTACAGTATAAATAATGTTGAGATCATTAGTGATAATTTATAAGTCATGAAAATCTTTAATAGATGCTAAAAGAGTCATTTAGAAATAAAAATAATAATTTTTTGAAACTCCATCATGCAAAGAATTGTAGTCATGTTACTTAGTCTTATTGAAATCTCATTTTTAATAAAAAAAATTATTGATAAAATAACAATATCATTAATCTTACTAAAACATTTATTCCGAAGGATTCCATTTCAGTATAATATATTTTATTTTTTTCATCAAAAAATATTTGTGATAGATCATAAAAAATTAACGATAGGTAATAATTTCCCATTCATGGGAATCAAATAATACAATTTCACTGAAAAAATCAATCAGTAAAGGGGTTAACTGCAAAAAGGAGGCCTATTTACTAAGCATATTTTGGAAAAAATACCGAATAATTATCGCACGCTCTTCCTACGCTACTCCTTTCTCTGCGACTCCCGTTCCATCTTCTTCCCCATCCTCCTCCGCTTCCTCCAAACCCTTACCCTAATTCTCACCATGAACTTCTTCAAATCCGTCTTATCCGACCCCGATCCCCCGCAATCCCCTCCCGGTTCTCCGCAATCCCCATCCCAGGACTCCACCCCTACTTCCACCTTCTCCTCCGCCGCCGGCGCCGGCGGCTCCTCCAGCGCCAGCGCAGGCTCTTGGAGCTTCGGTGGCCTCATCAAGACAATCACCACCAAATCCGAGTCCGTGATCCAGACCTACCGCCGAGATCTCGAGGAGTTCGGCTCCGGCCTCAAGAAGGAGACAGCCCTGATCCGCGACGCCGCCGCGCGCGCCGTCCTCGACCTCCCCGGATCCCTGGAGGTCGGCGCCTCCGTGGCCCAGGAGTCGCTGGAATCCGTCGGGCAGGCCATCGATAATCTCGGCGGCGCTGTCTGGCGCGGCACCTCCGTGATCATCCGATCCATTGATGCTGATGCATCGGATCCCGAGACTGGGTCGCAGAGTTCTCTGGCGAGGCGTTACAGTAGGTTCGAGGCGCAGGTGATGGCGATTCAGGCGGATCCGGCGACGTTCACGGGGGAACCGGAGGATGGGGAGGATTACGGGAAGTGGAAGGAGGGGTTTCGTGTGGAGCAAAAGGAGGAGGAGATTGACGGACTCTTGTACGAGAGCAATGCGCTAGAAGCGTTGCTTGAAAAGTTGGTTCCTGGTGTTGTGGATAATGAGACATTTTGGAGTAGGTATTTCTATAGGGTTTATAAGCTCAAACAAGCGGAGGATGCCAGGGCGAAGCTCGTGAAGAGGGCGATCTCGAGGGAGGAGGATGAGGAGGATTTGAGCTGGGAGGTTGATGATGAGGAGGAGGAGGAGGAAGATGACGAGAAAGAAGTCAAGGAAGAAGAAAAGAAGGAAGTGGTTGGACAGGAAGTGAAAATTGAACAGAAGGATGGAGAAACGGCTATTAAGGATGAGAACTTTGTTCCGGAATCTGAAATTGTTGAGGAGAAGAAGCCAGAGGAACTGGAAGTGTCCAAAGTTGAGAACTTGGAAGTTTCTGCGGCAGCTTCTGACGATAAACTGGCAGCTGCGGAGGCTGCGGAGGCTGGTAATGCAGCATCGGTAAGTGACGAGGTGATAACCAAATCTGGTGATTCGGTGCAGCCAGAGGCAAAGGTGGAGACTGCAGAGTCTTGCAAAGACAGTGATGTTTCTGTTGTTTCGAGCCAGCCTTCTATGCCAGAGGAAGATGACCTTGGATGGGATGAGATTGAGGATCTTGGTGAACATGATGATAAGAAGGTGGCCAGTTCTTCCATGGTGAGCTCTAACAAGGCAGATTTGCGAAAGCGGCTCACTGCTGCTGAAGACGATGAGGATCTGACTTGGGATATTGAGGATGATGATGAGCAAGCCAAGCCTTGATTCATGGTTAGAGAATACTTGGTTATTGAGTGATTTGGATTTCTTTATTGGACTATGTTTCTCATGCAAGTGTATAGTTGCCTTTTAATAAAGTTTGCATGCTATTATATTGTGCATTTTTTTGTATATATATGTTTTATATATCTAGGGGCTCAAATACTGAAGGCCCTGACTGTTATTTTACCTTTTAGTGGTTACTTTTCTCAATTATGCTACAGATTCTATAACTTCAACTAGTCAATTCAGCTTGCTCTTTTTGTTTGAACACTTTCATATCAGTTGTGAATCTGGAATATCCATTGCATATTAACTGATTTTCTTTGCTATAGTTAATCTATTGGTTTTATAATTGAAAGTGGTGGATTTCTCTGAGCTTCGGTGAAGTTCATTCAACAAATGCATCTTATGTAGAATGAAACATCTCCTTACAAAATTCCCATTTATTATATCCACTTATGTGTTGTCTAAAGCTTTTGTTCACATTGTAGTAAATTTGGTTGCTTCTTTGAGGCATATGCTCATTAGTTAAATTTGTCTTCTGAGAAACAACTCTTTTGCTCTTTGTTACTGCAGCTTGAATGGGACTTTTAGGTTGTTGTATCTCATAACTCATGATGGATTAATTTTATTGCTGAAAGAAAACTTTAAATTGGAATTCAGTGAAAGAACTATCTCTTGTGCCAATGAAATTGACTTTGATAGTATTTAGTGTAAAAATGAATTAGATTATGAAAGAAAAAACCACTATTTTGGTTGTCTCCCTGGTCTTCTTGGAATTATTTTTCTGTTGTTATCATCCAGTCATCTCTTGCTAATTTTCATTCAACACATTAAACATTTGGGTACTCATAGGTCCTGTTTGGGTATTCCACAATTCCTGTAGAATATGGGGGTTCTAATGGATTTATTTCCTATAAAGGAATCCATTCTTATGGGGATGTTTGGCACCACTTTTTGAGGACCCAATAATCCTTTGGAATCATATGATTTGACAGGAAAATTAAATATAGGTCTCACCTATTTTTAACTTTTGTAGGGATTTTAGCTTGCATGCACTTCTTCTCACTATTAATTGCCACTATCTAACTCCACTACTATCAGAGATAGGAATTATGTGCAGCAAGCCCAAATATTTTATGGAAAATTTTTTCTTTGCATTTTTTCCATACTATCCAAAGATTCCAAACAGGCCCTGACACTATTGATTGGCATTTTCATGATATTTTTGATGCATCGTATCCTTTATGAAGACACTTTAAAGTATCAAAGCACAAAATGACCAACCTGGAGATGTTTTTGCGGTTTAAACCACACGCAACTCACACAAAGCAATCACCCACTATACCAATGCCCCCTGAAACTTGAAATATTGGTAACTATAATATACAATGCGTAACTGCTTTTCCCATGTTTTCAAGGTTGTAGGATGCTGTATCTTAATAAGACTGCCTCTAATCATAACTTACAAAGAAAGAGCTCAAGAACTAGAATGCTACTTGTTAGTATAAAAGGATCCCTTTGAAATTATTATATGGAGAAGACATCAACAATTTAAAGTTTTAAACAAGTTTAAAGGAGTAACAAATTTATCTCCATCATTTTGTACCCTCCCTCTTCTACATTTCATATGTGATGTTAACATTCTACTAATACAAGTACATAACAGCCTTTAGAATTACAAGTCTGAAATGTTATCTTCTATCTTTTGTCCAATTTCCTCCTTTGGAATCTTCAAGTATCATGTTTTGACTATTGTATATCAATAATGGATAGGTAGTGCCCTCCTATCACTGCTCACTCATTTATCTGTCTTCTTGCTGGTATATGTTTTCTTATTTTATTCATGTGATGCTTATTTATCCATTAGCAATATTAGGAACATGAGATAGTGCAATCCTCACATATTGGAAATCAAACATCATAAGCTGTTTAGCACAATCCCAAACACCTATGTTTATTATTTGCTGCACACTCACAAATTTTTTTTTTATGAAGTGGTCATACATGAAGAATGCAGTTGTAGCGGGATTTTGCATGCCTTATTTGCTTGTTGTTTTGTGTTTGTTCTTGTTTTATCTGTGAAATGTCAATAGAGCAATTCTCTCATACTGGAGATCAAACTTCATAACCAGCTTTAGCATAACTGTAAACAGATAATGTTGTTTTTTTTAATTCTTGAGAGTAGGATGATTCTGTGAGGCAACTATTTTTCATGCAATTTGGTCATATGTTATAGCTGTTCTGTTTTTGCAAGTTCGGAACGCGATGACTGTGATAATACATGTGTCTTAACAGTTAGAACTATCAAAATAGATGATGATTGCTGATTTCAGGTTCAGGTTATTAATCCTATTAATTGTGATGTCATGTTTTTTTTTCTTGAAAAGAGAGACGGAATTCTGCATTTTCTTTGAGGATTCACGTGTTTTAGGATGTCATGAAGAAATATGGACAACCTAGTTCAGAAAAGGTCATTGAGGGGAGTTCTTTTTCCCCTAATATCATTACTGTCTTCTTCATCTGGTGTCTTGTTTTGGATGTTGGTAGTCAGAGAAAAAAGGAGCAGTGTGCAGGACACCATTGCGAATTTTCTAAACCCTATATTTTATATGTAGTTGTTTAGCTTCAGTTGGGGTTCAGAATTTGTTTTCTTGAACGATAAAAAGGCTTGGCCTCTAAGACTATGTTATACATATTTACCTGCTTTTATTCTTTTATCCTGTTTTACATGATTGCTCATTATTTGACATGTTAATAATTTCTTTTTTCATTGTTATCTTCTCACGACTGGTGAAGTTGAAGAAACTATGTTGTTGTGGTCGAGTGTTTCTCATGCTCTATTATCTGAACTTGTTAGTAAATGTGCGAATGAACCTGTATATGCTTCATCATATTGTGTGTGTAATTGAATGCCTATATATTTTATTTTTATTGGACTTGACAACTCATCTCAACTATTTGATTGTAATGTAATTTCATTTTCGACCTTTGTTTCTCTTTCTGTGCATTTGACTGCATCTGGACATTCATGCTGCAAGTACCTGCAAAGGCAGGTTCACATTCATAGTCTATAACACTCTATCTTTTGTTTTTCCTGTTTATTTTTTGATTGATTAATTTGTTTACTTAGATCTTTGTTGTCTTTGACTCTTGAAGTGCAAATATCTAAAGCATGGATTTCCTAGGGGCTGCTAATTCTCCAGGTTTGCTGCTAAAAGCTGTGGAATGTTTGGCTAGTTTTAAATTGGAACGTGCATTGGCAGATGCTTCAAAGCTCAGGTTGAATAATTGATTCAGTACTCCAAAGCTCAGGCCACATATATACTTTGATCAAGGCAGTGACTGTTTCTGAAGATGTAGGGTTGTTTCCAACAGTTCCGAGCAGCACATTTGGCTTTGTTTGATTCCCAGTCCTTATTTCATTTTTTTCGGGCTTTACGAAAGATTCAATCCAATTATTTTGCTGGAGTCTGGCCTGTCTACCTTCAATGTATATCCTTGTGGGATTCCACTTGAATTCAACTATGAAGTTGTGTACTCGTAATAACACATTTGTTTCCTGAACCCACAATAATGTTTTGTCTGGTTTTTCCCATAACTATTTTTGAGTTGGGTGAGAAACCGTTGGTGTGATGTTTTATTTATTTGGTTTTCATTGGCTATGTTCAACAATTTCTAATCCAAAAGCTTTTGACTAAGATCCATTTTAAGTAGGCTTTGCTGCACATGCAGCCTAGAGTTCAGTCATTGCATTTGAACACACCTTTCACATATTTGCCAATGCCAATAATTCTTACAGTGCTGCAACTGGAGTCAGGCAGAAGACAGTCAAAAGTACCCTTAGCGGTAAAAATTTACAGGAGCATATGTGCAACTAATCTGACCGGCGGCACTCTCGATTGCGATCATCATGATTAAAAAATAATCCGTCCACAACCAATTACAAGTACAAGATAGGGGCTCTTATAGTTTATTAACACCTATTGTTACATCACAAAATGGTAGTCATACAGTAAGAAAAAGAGTTTGACATCATTGAAAGAAGATAAACATGATGCGGATTTACCTATAATGAAAAACTTTAGCTAATAATCATTCAATAAACAACAAGGAAAAATGTCTAGCGATCCTAAAATTCCTATCGCAGTGCTCATCCCTCTTTTTTCTTTTCTTTTCGACAGACATGAGTAGACTCACTTCCAGTGCAGGACACAAGTGCCAAAAGAGGAAAAGGAAAATTAAAAAAAAAAAAATCCTTTTGCAAGAACATCTGAGAAACTCCGGTCTCTATATAGTTTCAGTACTAGACTCAACTAACAACATAATGTTGAAGAAACCTACTAAAGTCAAACAAAACTCACACCATGACAGTAGGAACCTGAGGTAGCTTATCAACCTGTGTCTCCACTGCTGGAGGCAGTGAGGGCAGCCTTCTCTTCTGAATGCGTGGCGGCAGATGCCTCACGTACTTCTTGGGGCCCACAGTCCATGGCAGGAAGACTCCTGTTCCATTACTACGAGCGGCTCTTCTGTTAGCAGTGGGGCTCATGATCATCGGCTTCGGTGGAGCCAACATGAGCACTGGGCCACGGAGAGCCATTCCCCATGCAGAAACTACTCCATGGGATCCATAGCTGAGAGCCTCATTGGTTGGTAGATTCTGTGGTGGTGGTGAAATTCCGGGTTGCCAGAGGGACATTGTTTCCGTATGTGGTGTGGGAGAGTCCGGTTGGTTGTTTGGAGAGCGAACCTTCACAAAGGTGATGCTGACCCTTTTGTTTGAGGACGGGCATATCACATGCCGAGCCACGTCTGCGCTGTTCCCACGCATCACCAACAATGACCTGAGAATTGGTTCGAAATAACATGTAAAATTTCTAAGGGTTGTCAAGTAATCGAGCATTCAAGCTATTTGTGGGCAAGCCAATTTGGCTCACTTAACAAGCCTAATACTGAACAGGGTTTAGGATGTATAGATTGCATGGCATATAAATATAAATCTAAATATTAATGAATATATTTCTGTTTACTCTCCTAGTTGTTGGGTACATGATGTAATGATTGAGTTTTACTATTATGAATACCTTTTCTTTAAATGCATATATGTACGTATACAACCATTGGAACTTGGAAGACCCATGAATTTTATAGACATACAGCTACAGTCCAAATTTTTTGTATATTGGCCATTGATCTAGATTCACTTCATTTACATCCACACAAATTAATTGTCTGAACATAAAAAATCCCACTGCATATCTAAGCTCTTATGGAAAGTATTGCATGAAATTCTCAATAAATTGCCAATGCATAAACCTTGTAAAAACTATTTTCACTCTGTACCTGTACATAATTAGTATATATGCAAAACGTATTTAGAGGATTCAGCTGCAATTTCATATCTCTAACCAGCCTACAGAGAAAGGAAGAATCAAGAAGCTGAACGAAATACGTACCCTTCCTTTAGAGAGAGAGTAAAGGAGCCCTTGTAATTTCCATGATGATCACATGCCAGAGCCCGTCCAAAAGCCATTGAAGTATCAGAGAGTAGCAGTGTTGAGATTGGATTTTCCAGGTGTGGTGGCTTGGAGTATGGCTGCGAGTACTCATCCTACAATACAAGCAAAAGTTAGCTTCTTTGAAGCATAGAGAAAGCAACATAATATATGACATTTTTTGTTAAAATACATGCAACAGACCTCATCAAAGAAGTTGATAATGCAACTATTTGGCCTTTTGCTTTCTGGTATCAAATGCCATTGGACTAGATGATCAATCAATGTTTGCAGAACTTGCGGGATAGGTTCAATATTGCCTACAAAATAATCATTGGATTTTAGTAAGACACGAGAAGAAGAAAATAAGTTGGTGTGTTCTTTTATCTCTCGTAGACCTGAAACCTGTTAGCTTTGTACATCTTGATCATTTTGGTATAACCCAGAAGAAAATATGAGAACGGCCATCAAAGGCATATATTGAACATGTACCTACAAAAGCATTTTAGGATGTTGGCTAGTGCAGAGGGTTGTACTTTCATTTTTAACAACAACCTTAAGCATTGGAATTTTTCAGTGGGCTTATGCAAATACATGATGTTGTAGAAATCATTTGGGACTCACTTGTTGCCTCCTCTTTAGTCGGCTGAAATAGGGGAACACCAAGCTGGATGATTTCTCTTTTGTTCCCCTTCATTTGTTTGTTGAAAAATATAAAAGTTTCAACTGAATGCCAAAAACACAAGTTAGTAAAAAAAATATAAAGGAAAGAAAATGATAAATATATCATCTAATGTGTATTAGAAACAATGCACATGGTATGCTGGTGTTTGCATCTAAAACTGTTCAAAAGATGACCATATGTCATGGTTCCCAGTTGATGATATTTATCTCAACAAGTTTTACTTTTATTAGTGATAAAATAGAATAATAATTCTGAATGATAGTTGCATCTGTAACAGTCACCCTTTCTACAAACATATGAATTTTTTTTACTTTCTGAAATATCATCAGTTATTTCTAAATTGATGTCTACATTTCCCCCAATTTGAACTCTTTCATGATTAACCTAGAGCACGATTTCATTTTTCACAAGTACAGCAACATTTTTCAGTTATATAAGCCACGTACGACTAGCTCTACTGTTTCTTCATACCAAACCAGTAGATCTGGAGCTAAAGTTTTTTGAGCTGAAAAACATTAAAATAATAAACTTGGATTAGCGATTTCAGACGGCATTGGCCAGTTTGCATTCGGTTCATCATTTAATTACATACCTACATATTATTAGGAATATAAGAATGGAAAAACAAACTCTAGTGAAATAGTCGCAGCGATTATGTTTTAAGAACACTAAATAGTTTGATCAAATTGAGATGATGAGTTTTTGAAAGTAATACGGAAGATTGGAGATACTTGGATGTGAGAATGTCAAGAAGAGAAGCTAAAAGATTATATAAGTAAGCCCAACTGATTGAAAATTGTGAAATAAGCAGCTTTAACTGGTTAGAAAACCATAACTTTCATAACCATCTAGAGACAACCTTTTCTTGCCAATACTAAAAAATGACAGTGTTACATTTTATTAAATTGTCTACAAGACAAACTTACTAATCTACAAAAGGTACATGAAGCTATTTTTACTACCAAATTTACTTTTGATAACATGTTGCATAAGATGGTAATCAAGAAACAGATCCGTTGCAAATCAAAATCCGTATCCTAGCCATCAGACTCATCTAATTGTTGATCTGTTAGGAAGTAGCATCATTTTGTTGTTTTTTGGGTAGACAGCCTCTTTATGATGTCAAGAAAAGAACTATACGATTTCAGGATGAAAGCAGAAGAAAAGAGTGGCTATGAGTAAAAGTTAACACTAAATGAAGTAATACTAATAGTCTAAAATTACAAAAATAGGAGCACAAATATCGGGCATCATAAGATATTGGGAGAACATATAAATAAGCAACAACAACATTTTGCTAGATTTCAATCATATTAGCCTTCATATCAATACTATAGGTTATCATGATATTATGTTCTTCAATGAACATAGACATTGGAAATAAAACAATACAGTATTAAATGTGGATGTTATTATTAGTCAAGGAAAAATAATTTCACAACATTTTAACTTCGCCATAGAATAGAACTGAGTGCACTGGGTAGATAAACTACAGAAAGGTAATCCAGATCTACCTGAGAGTTCTCCCTTTCGACCAGCATGACGGAGTTCATCTATAAATTCAGAAAGTCTCAAAAGCTCCGAGTCTGTGAATATGTCCTCATAAACTTTGAGACCCTTCACAACATTAACCTGAACAAAAATGTAAAACAGCAATCACTTAAAATGTATTTCCAAAACAAGATTAACTACAGAAGAAACTACATTTCTTGTGCAGAAACTGTGTAAACAACATATAGAGGAGGAACTCACCATATGCCCTTTAACCGGCTCCTTGGACACAAATCCTTTGCAGATCTTGATCCTCTCCGGACGTTCCATCCGGACATCATGCTCAGCGCATATCTGGTTACTCTCTGGAGAAGTTTTTCCACCCTGAGATCCTACAAAAATCATGAAAAACAATAATAAGCTTCAATGATTGATTCACTTAAAATTAACCTCATGTGTTGGGTTCAACACACCAAAAATAAACTCAAGAAAAACCAAAAAACTGATTGGAAACATGAAAAATGGTTCCAAAACATGCAAGAAAACAGTTTGCAAATAACTCATTGCAATTATTGCATATTAACCCCTGGAGTCTGAAAACCGTGTCGTTCTCTGATTGGGTAAAAGAATTCCTATGCGGTTGGGTTCGCGAGCAAATCCAAACATCCCAGCCCAATGACAGCCAGTCATCAATCGTAATAACAACATTGATTCTGCTCCCGCAAATGTACATTCGCATATTCAAATCAAATCCGCAGCCGGACACGGAGGAAAAAATAATAATAATTAACACTTTCTTTCCAATTAATCACTTTCCTAATCAAAGTCATTAAAGACATAGTTGCCAGGCGTGCCCACTTGCTTCTGCGAAGCAGAAGGTTCCACAATCGATCGGAATCGGACGGCAGGCAAGAATACCCAGCCGCGCACTCCAAGGGCCCCGTCTTCCCAAAAGACCACGTGTCGAGAACCGACAAAAAAACTCTGCCTCGCGATCTGAACTTGCAGAGATCTCGAGGCATACGCGACGGCGAAACGGTCCCCGATACACGACAAGGCTTCGATATAGCCAGCCTTTCGTGCGGCACGTTCTATTCGCCGGACAAAGACAAAATAATAAAATAATAAATCTTTGAAAAAAAAAAAACGATCGGTCGGATCACGTTGGACACTGCTCCCGGCAGCCGCCGAGCAACCGTCCGATCCCAAAATAGAAATAAAAATAAAAATAATCCCAAAATTCGAGTAAGTTCGGTTGCTCAGTTCCGAATAAATCGGGGGAAGTAGATCTACGATCGGAAAATGGGATCTCGAGTCCGAATCTTCCGCGAATTGAAAAACACAAATTCGAAAAGGTCATATTCATTTTATTTTTGAAATTTTTAAAATAAAAGTAAAAGGGAATCATACTTACCTTCGTCGCTGACAGCACCAACGTCGGGAACCTTGGAATATTCGAAGGAATCCTCCCCGTTGATTCCCTCCTCCGGCGAAATCTCAGCCGTCGATTCGAATCTCTCCTCCGTCTCCATCTCCTGGATCGGAGCCCTACCCCTCATCGCCTCCTCCTCCTCGGCCTCGGCCGCAGCCTTCTTCTTCGAGGCGACGAGGCGGAGCTCGGAGGCGACGTCGGCGATGGAGAAGAACTTCTGCATGTGGATCACCGGGATCCAGTTCATCCGGCGACGGTGCACGGCGGCCAGCACTGCTTCGTACGCTGCGGCGTCGCCTCCGGCGATCTCGACAAGGTGCGCGCACAGGGCGTCGATGATGGCGTTCGCCGCTGCGAATTCTCCTCGGTACCAGGCCAGGATCGCCTCCCGGGCGTACCCTTCCGGCACCGCCATCGCCGCCGCCGGAGGAGACATCATCCAGCGACACGTGTGCGCCAGCAGCAACGAGTAAGATTTCTCCTCCCACTTTTTTCTTCTTTTTTTCTGGAAATTGGAAAAAAAAAAAAAATAGTGTGGGTTTGAGCTCTCGCGTTGGGAAGGGCGGGGACGGGAGCTTTAAGTAGGCGAAAGGGAGAGGAAGGGGATGATGACGTGGCACGACGTGGCGTAATTAGATTGGAGGAACCGGCTGGGGAGGAACCTGGATCCGAATGGTTATTTGGAGAGCAGTAAAATCTGCACGGTTGTATTCTAGGACTTTTGCGTACTACCCCCTGGAAGCAGAGTATTTGCGTCTGACCCCTACATTGTTGCATTCAGGTAGAATAAGACCCAGCTTCTTCTAAATAATCACGTGGCACTCAGAAGACATCGATTAGGTAGAAATTATAAAAAAATTGAAAATACTGAAGATTACGAGAATAATTTAAATTGCATGCTTGATTATGGTTGATATCTGGATTTTCCAAATCAGTATTATTTTAGCTTATTTATTAATTTTAAAACAAATGCAACACAATGTTCCGCACTAATTGTAGCTTACCGTCTAAATGCATATATCATAAATAAAATCCCATATTTTCTTATTGACTCGTTCATTTTGGGGAATTTCTCGAGTTTAATTTTCTTTTTTGTTAATTTTTATGTCACCAACGCTTATAATAAATCTTGTTTTAGGGGGTCAAACGTTAAAAAAAAAAAAAAAAAAATCCATCGTAGTCCAGCAAAATCGCTGGCGGTGACGGCATCCCTCCAGGCGGGAGACCGACCTGCACATATGGGGGAAAACACCCCCTGCGACGAAATCACGACCGTCCAAACAATCTCCAGGATCCGCGTCGCCGTCCGGCGGCATATCTCAAAGCGTGACGCGGCGCACAATAGTTCCGAAAAGGGTATATTCGTCATGGGCTTTCGGGTTCACGAGGTGCCTTTTTCATCGCGAAACCGACTCCAACGGTCCCTTCTACTTCGCCGATTTGACCATTTTGCTCGCGGCCGCCGCTCCCGTACTTTTTTTTAATTTCTTTTTTTCTTCCATCACGAGCCGGTCGTTGGGAGCGTCAAATCTTGACCGTTCAACCCGTGACCCTTCTGTTGTTCTAGAACATATCGGAATCGACGGTCGACATCGAACGAGATTAGAATATAGAGGACTCGTGTGCGGGTTTGCTTCCTGCCCTGCGTAGCTGGCGTATGGATGACGTTTAGGAGCACGTCGAGTGCACAAAAAAACGACACCCGTTGACCGGTGCGCGAGTAGGGCCCGCGCCTCTGAAAACGCGAGGGCCGGTTTCGGTCCGTCGGGTTTCGGTTTAGGTCTGGATAGATCGGGTGAGGTCCATCGGGGACGCAGATAACGCGGGGTGTCAAACCCTAGGAGAGCCACACATATTTTTGGCAATGGTTTCAGGGCCATGAACTTGGTTTCTATTTTTGAAGGCAGCAGCAACATCGGTAGATTTGATGCAATTCGGAGTGGGTCATCAATCTGTTTTGAGGTCATGCTTCAATCATATGATAAGACTTTTGAGGTCATATGCTCCAATCATATCATAGGACAGGCCGAGGCTGGAGGACTTGGAGTAACACTTTGCTGACGAGGGGAAGCACGGGGAGTCGAGAGCGGAGCCACAGATCATCAACGAGGAGAGGCAAGTACAAGGGAAAGCACACGGAGGTGGGGTGGGGGGAGAGGGCTAGTAAAGTTGACATCGAGCGAGGTATGACGAAAGTTAGTGGCAGAGACAAGGATGATAATAGAGTTGGGCAAAGGAAGAGTAGAACGTGGTCAGGTTTGGTGGGCACGTGGCTATGCGGAAGGAAAGATTCCTCAATCACGCGCCCCTCTCTCAAATGGCAAAGCTGCTGTTGCTGCTGGAAGGTGGTGGTGCTGCCGGTGGACACACTGTGCCGGGTGGCCTTTTCTTCTCCTGCTTGTTTTGCGTGCGCCATCCAAAATTCCTTCTTTTTAAAAGGGGATTGTGCTCTTCAATGGCACTGGTCAGAAAGAGAGAGAAGAGAGAGAGAGAGAATTTAAAGCAATAGAATGGAACCTTCTTGGTAGCTTCCTTGCAGACGATTGAATTAATAGAATAGAATGAATGCATTGAGTTCTGGGGTTTTTGGTGTTCGTGTCTTTCGTTTAATGCTCTCCATCTGGTGTACTTGAGTCGCGTGCATGCCCTCGCGTTGCTGCTCGGGAGATGCTGATGATTCGGAAAAATTATAAATAATTCACTCCGTTCGGCACAACGAACCCGAATTTCTTTTTGCATATACGTCCCTGCAATCTCATAATTTGCAAATCATTCTCATAATGTTATCATTTTGAACAAAGCCTTCTATTTTTCAGATTCAGCGAAGGTCAACGATCTCTCATTTGAGTTCTTAGATTCGAACGAAAGAGACGGTGTCTCGGAAGATGAAAAGAAGAAGACAACGACCGAGTCGAAAATTTTGTCGACAAAACATTGTTTTTCAAATAGAGTTGACATCTTCTCTATTATCAAACTGGACCGGATGCTTTCATGAAAACAAAACCCAAACCCGAATACTAAACCGAGATTCCCCGGGCATCATTTTTTGCTTTTTTTTTTATTTATTTTTTTCTGTTTTTGAAGAGAAAGACATTGATTTTTGGTTTTTATGGGTTCAATTTAATGTTTGAGATGGAAGACATTCGCGGCCAATTTGTTGTAGGATGAGAATGTTTGAAGTGAGCCTCGTAATATTAACAAAAATTAGGGGTTATATGCAAGACAACACATTTGTTTTTAGGGGCATATGACTAGCGTAGAAATAATATAATAAATTTTCAAGGGGGGTTTAAGCATATATTGATGTTTGGATTTATTTATTTATTTATTTTGTATTTCGATAGTATAAAATAATAACGACCATGAAATGATTCCTTTTATCTGAAAAATATTTTTTTGAGGGAGACGACAATAAATGGTGCAAAGTGCAGATGAAGACAAAAACAGAAAGTTAAAAACTGTAGCATGTTTTTTTCAAAATTATTATTAATAAGAGAACAAAAATTTGGTTTGTCTCGATAGAATTGACTTTATCTCAAATATTTGTTATATTACAATTCATTCTCTTCCAAACTAATTTCAATTGGCACATATTCTAATCTCATAATACAATTTCAAAATCTAAATTTCAAGGCCATTTTATTAGAAAAAGATATTTGAAATTATCCTACAAATCATAGAATATATAATGTTTTTCTAATTAATCGAATTCAGCATTTATACACCGAGATATTTTGAATTTGATAAGTTACCGCGTAATAACTCATTGTATACATGACAAAGATCAAGTCTTCAATTAGTTATATAGTTCGACTTATACGAATAACTTCGATTGCAATAAAATATGTTCCGTGTATCGTAACATAAACTAAAATAGCCTAAATTATAAAAACACGAGATTATTTAGAAAAAAAGTGATTAATTAATATCTTTTTAGAAGATACTCTTCCTACAAAAAAGTTAATTATCGAAGGTGTCTAGGAAAGCAAAGGAAGTGCCTTTATTTGCATATAAAAAGCTATTTTTCAAAAAAAAAAAAAATAATGATAACAAAATATACTCTTGCCAAGAAAGGAAAGTTAGCATATAGAAAAGCTCTCTCTCTCTTTTAGAGCCTCCCTATCAAAGCAACAGAATCAGATTCCCAAGTTCAAATGGATGGAGAGCAAGTTAAGATTCTTTACTAATAGTAATTAACTAATTTCTTTATTCATTAGTTTATAATTATTAGATATTTTATTAATAAAAAATTTTGAAAGTCGAAATGACGGTAAAAAAAATTATTTTTTATGCATGAGAGGAAAAGTGCAGAAGAAAAGTGTTGACTTTGTGCTGGTTAATAAACTAATGAATGTGAAGGAAAGTCAAACCAAGCAGTCATCTAATTGCGTAAACACATTTATTTACCATCGTTTTTCCGAATGGGTATTAAATTTCACGAACAATTATTTTTATGATTACTATTAATTATATAAAATCAAACATAGATTTTATATTTTTATAAATAAAAAAAAAAGGCCTTTTCCGCACACAATCCGGAGTGGCTTTTAATTAACAATCACGGAGCAGAAGACAAACTATGTCTAGGGTTAGAATATTGCCTTTTCCATTATCTTTGGAATATCAGATTAATTATATTTAATTTTAAATAAAAGCGAATAGATTTTCGCATGGATGCACAAGTATTTGAATCTCACCACTTAATCAAAAAAGTGCTCTAAATTTATTTTTGATCTTTGTTCGAAAAAAATTAAGATCATGAAGCAGAGGAACGACTACACCTTTGGACGTGTCGATCGGGCATACCATCGCAGAACAGAGATTCGCGTTCGAACTCTGTCACGAAAGAGATCCGCGGAAGCAAAGTGGACGGGAAAGCAAAAGGCGACATGCGACGAGAGAGAAAGAGAGAGACAGAGAGAGTTGAAGCACAAAAAAGTTTTTTTTTTTTTTTTTTTTTCTCTCAATAGAATTGGATTCCACGGCATAAACGGATGGAGAGGAGCGCACGTTGAAGCAGCAGCAGGGAAGGACCGAGAGCGATAAAGAAGAGAGGAAAGCGCGGCGGAAGAGAAAAGAGTGGACCAGAGACACGGAAGGCAGTGCACGACGAGATCCCTCTTGTTCCTACGTGATGTCTGCTTTGTGGTGATATTCGTCTCTTATCCATGACCGCTTTCCACTTTCCATGCGGCTAATGATGAACTAGTGATGCACATGTCGTCGTTTGACTCTGATAATCGACTTTTGATTATTTTTTTTTTATTTTTTATTTCTCGATTCTTTGTTTAGTACAAGTTTAGATGAAACACATTTGTATTCATAAAAATGGAAAATTTATAGGATTTATTTGTAAAAAAAATAATTCATATGGGAAGCGTTGGCATCCACAACCCAAAAGGAATCCGCTGAGGCATGATAAATTCAACTTTTTTTTTTTATCTGAATGGTAAATTCAAATATAAGGAACAAATAATTTTGCATAACAATAATACAAACTACTCATCTTACAAGTCGTGATCACGTTATAAAACATAAAACAACATTGTTGAGATATTCACCTTAAATAACTTTCGAGACACACACACCCAGTGGTTATAGACATTTTTTTTAATACGAGAACGTGCACTCTAATTGTTGTGAACTGCAGACAACAATGAATGAATTTTACCGAGTCTATTCTGAAAGACTTACGAGCAAATCAACTTCCAAGAAAATATCACTGGCAGTGGCAGCTCATGACTATAGCTTTAAAAGAAATAGCCCAAATGCCAAATGGAAGCTTGGGACTTGACATACAGGCATGATGCTGCTGCATCTGACAATGAACAAAAAGCATGATCCAGGTTCATGGAGGTCACCAGATAAAACCTCAAATGAAGGGGAACTTTTTCAATGGTGATGTTTGAACCAAAATTTTAAGTTTGAACCAATCCTGTTTTCCTTTTGACCAAATTTTTTTTAATTTTCTTTAACTATACTTTAAATTTAAGTTTAAAAATATTATAAAATTTACAAAAAAAAATGTGAAATATTTTACATATACATAATTTTTTCATAAAAATTACCTAAAATAAATTGTAAAATTCAAAAATTCAAATCCATGTCATGGTGAATGGAGCTGAAAAACTTAACCATCTAACCTAATTTAAATTAATGAAATAAAAATAATATATAAAATTTTATAAAATATATTTTTTAAGTCCAAAATTTAATTTTAGGCCAAAATATTGCAACTGTAGCAGATACTTAAAACCTTGGCTTGAACAATCAATCATATAGAGAAGCCACAATGCTTTCAGCAACCATCAAAGGATCAATTATTGAAGAAGAAATGGTACCTGTTATCAATGCTGTTCAGCGAGAGAAGGCCACCTGGAGACACTGTAAATTGACTGGAAAGTATTTTCTGCAGCAAAGATCAAACTTGAGACCTGACTTGTAATAATTGATTTAAGAGAGGCTTATCCAGGTAGCTCTGTCAATTTACTTTGCATAGGTCACAAGAGACACAGTATAACATTCACGCAAAGTAGCATAATTGCAGAAACAATATATCACAGCGGACTCAAGTGCTGGTATTATATGCAATGTAACACTCCAATGAAAAGTATGATGGTACTTGCAGTTATATGGATCACGTTGCAGGCATAATCAGTATCAGCAAATTACGAAACTAACTTGACAACCTAAATTTGGAGCATGAGGGACAATTGGACCGTGACAAATTGATGAAGGTACATAATTTCTAGTTGTCGGATTGCATGCCCCTCAATATGTTCAAGATGGAAAGGAACAGATTGACGATGTCCAAGTAGAGAACAACAGATGCCCAAATGTATTCGTCATAGGTGAAGCGCTTGATCAAATTGTCAGTGTCATAGACAAGGTATCCAGAGAAAACAAGAGCACCAAGCCCACCAAATACTGCAACTGATGTTGACCCGAGTGGGAAGAATATCTGCAACATATAGGTAAACTTCCCATTAGGAAATGCAGGATAGTGCCACATGTTACTTCTGTTTGTAACACAAACAAATAGAGGGAGTGAAGTCATAAATGTCTTCTGTGATGATGCAGTCATGGTGGGCACATATGCCAGTTAAAAAGCCCTCCACATCAGGAGAGCAGAAAACAGACAAGGATCTTGCAAGCTGGCATTTCAGTATCCAGAAAAGAAAAGGAAAAAAACAACATAATATCATAATCATGTCCTTGTATTAGTTCCCTACACAAGCAGTCCAGCTACCACGTGGAAAGTTTGTAATTGACTTGTTTTAGAGGCATGATCTGTTTGCTTCATATTGCTCCAGCACATCAATTATCACATGTCTTTTTTATAATACCGCAATTAGACTTATAGATTGTCATGCGCTGTCAGAAGAGGATGACATACAAGACCAGAAACCCATGCCAAGGTGATGATTATTCAGTGTCAAAATAAAAAAGGAAGAAACAAGATTTCACAATTGCATGACAATTCAAGGGGTCATTACCTGACTAGGCAACCTCCTAGGAGCTTCAAACATGCCTTACCCATCCAGGCAATGCTTGATTAATGCTAATACAGCAAGATAACCCACATTGAGTTTTAGGCACCACCTGAGGCTACTACCTAGTTGCCTAGACAACCGATTACTTCTAGAAAAAAATTCTTTGGTCCAAGGACTAACTCAATTTGCCTAAGTTTACTTTGATTGTGTTATTCAATTTGTCTTAGGGCATCTTATGACTAAATGTTGTCAAAAGGTAAGATCACGCCTTAACCACCAAAACATGATTAATCATATATGATATGTTGAACAGGTTGTAGATGGTCACCTAGGGATTTCCTAGTTGTCTAGGTAACGTGCTAGTCAGGAGATAACTTGGTCCAATAACTAAACTCACAGTCTGATTGGTTACTATGTTTTGTTCCAGTCTTGCATTCTCCTTTTTAAAAAGTCATAGGCATATGAAATGTTTATGAGACATAGTTAAGGTGCTCCCAATCTCACAAAGTCTCACTTCTGAGAACTCGCAGATATAGACAATGTTTGTGACAATTTACGTGACATTAATAATACTACACTAATCTCCTTAATTTTATTCAGTTTTATATGTAAATTGAAAATATTAGGAGACAAGGTTTATATGAACTTCCTATAAGGATTTTCTTATACCATAGGTCACTAGGTAGTCCATCTGAGCACTTAGGGTATTGGGGATCCCTACTATCAAGGCATTGCCTGGCCACCTTGAAAATCTTGGAATCATACTTTACTTTCCAAACCATCAAGCAAGCAATTCAAATTTGGCTTTTGCTACCCAAACTAGATACTTTATCATATGAAGATTAAACTGTCATTTATACATGTTTGACTAATGCTTAGCCAATGGTTATTACCATAGTGAAATCTAGCAAATGAATAGAAGCTTGCAAGCAATCTTCATGTGAAATGCATATGAATTGGAAGGTAATAATTTTGGCTGTATCAATTTTGTCATGAGAAAAGAGTTTTTGCTTTCTTGCTGGAGATGTCAATTTATCTCGTAACTCACGAACAGCTTGAGCCGACTCGAATTTGGCTCGGTTCGTTTTGATCTCGAGCTCGAAAACTTGTCTCGTTTAGTAACGAGCCGAGCTTGAACTGGACTCACTCAATTACAGCTCGAGAGCTCGTTTGTTTTTTTAATATATAAAAATATAATTTTCAAAATATAATTTATAATATATATATTTAATTATTTAATTGTGATGTTGTAGTTGATATAATATTTTATATTTAAATATTATTCTATGATTTCTTCAATATCCATATTTTTTTAATTATATATATTATTGTGTTACCTATAAATTTTTTAGGTTTAATATTTTTAATTATGAATTTATGAATTGTAATTTGTTGGTTATTTTTTAATAATTTTTTGTAATTTTTAAAAATTATTTTTATGTAAATAATTTAAAAAATTAATTTCTGAAAATTATATTTGAGTTGAGCTCGAGCTAGCTAGTTTGGGAGCCAAGCTGAGCCAAGCCAAGTTTACACCCCTACTTCTAGCTACCACAAAAATGGAAGCCATTACTTGCTAAAAGATCATGTGTTTGAACATGCACAAAATGTCAAAGGAATTAGCTAGTCATTCAAAGATAGCAGATTTTATAGCTGATTTTATACCAAAGTTAGCAGATTCTATGGCTGATTTTATACCAAAGTTAGCAGATTCTATGGCTGATTTTATACCAAAGTTAGCAGATTCTATGGGTGATTTTATACCAAAGTTAGCAGATTCTATGGCTGATTTTATACCTGTAATAATTGTAAATATTTTCCTTGTTTAGGATATGCCTTATTTTCTTCAACTTGTATTCATTATATAAGGGGCATTCTTCTCCAAGGAGGACACCAGTTTTTTTGATCAAGTTATCATGGTATCAGAGCTTGAGTTCTGAATTCTCCTGTGTCTCTTTCTCTCAGTCCTAGTTCAGTTCATTATTCTTAGTTATTTTGATCAAGTTATCTCAGCCTCATGTCTTCAGACAAGCATGAATTCTTGATTCGTTTCAATGGCAAAAACTACTCAGCCTGGGCATTTCACTTCAAGATATTTGTCAAAGGCAAAGATCTATGGGGTCATATTGATGGCAGCAAACCTGCACCTGACAAAGACAAGGATGAGCACTCCAAGTGGGAAGTCAAGGATGCTCAAATCATGACATGGATTCTAGGATCTGTAGAATCCAACATCATCTTGAATCTTCGACCCTTCAAAACTGCAGCTGAAATGTGGAATTATCTGAAAAAACTCTATAGTCAACACAACACTGCTCGTCGGTTTCAACTTGAATACGAGCTAGCAAGTCTTCAACAGGGCAGTCTCTCAATCTCAGATTTTTATTCTATCTTCATGAATCTTTGGGCTGAATATACTGATATTGTCTATGCTACCTTACCTCCCGAAGGTCTTATTTCTGTTCAATCTGTACATGAAACTACTAAGAGGGATCAATTTCTTATGAAATTGAGATCTGAATTTGAAAGCACCAGATCTAATCTTATGAATCGGGAAACTGTTCCATCCTTGGATGCATGTCTTAATGATTTATTTCGTGAGGAACAACGGCTTCTCACTCAAGCCACCATGGAACAAATTAAATCCATTCCTATTCCTATGGCTTATGTAGCCCAAGGCAAGTCAAAAGGTAAGGACATGAGTACTATTCAGTGTTATTGCTGCAAAGAATTTGGCCATTATGCTTCAAGTTGTTCAAAAAAATTCTGCAACTATTGCAAAAAGGATGGACATATTATCAAGGAATGTCCTATTCGACCTCCCAAGAGATCTGGAACGGCATACACTATCTCAGTTGGTTCTTCTAATGCTGGTAGTTCTGAGGATAAAGCTCATCTGACACAAAGTGCTCCTGCTCCTATTCAATCTGTGACACCTGAAATGATTCAGCAAATGATCATTTCTATATTTTCCGCATTAGGACTCTCAGGTAAACCTTTCTCTAAACCTTCACCGTGGTACTTTGATTCTGGAGCTTCCCATCACATGACAAACAATGTTAAATTCCTCACCAATGTAAATAAATATCCTGGAAATCTCAAGATTTATACAGCTGATGGAAATTCCTTACCTATCACTGCCACTGGTGATGTTTCTTCATCCATAACCAATGTCTTTGTCTCTCCTAACCTTACCACTAATCTTGTTTCTGTTGGACAATTAGTTGAAAATGATTGTAAAGTGGAATTTTCTAAATCTGGTTGTGTGGTGCAGGATCAGCAATCGGGGAAGATGATCGCAAGGGGGCCTAAAATTGGACGTCTTTTTCCTCTTCAGTTTCCTATGTCTTCATGTTCCTCTTCATCTATTATCACTTGCAATTCTGCTTATGTTGATTACCGAGCATGGCATAAACGCCTTGGACATCCAAACTCTAATGTGCTTTATACTTTGCTAAATTCTGGTTTACTTGGCAATAAAGGGTCACCATCTCTTAGTACTGTTCAATTTGATTGCAATTCTTGTAGGCTTGGAAAAAGTAAAGTTCTGTCATTTCCCACTCACACACCTAAAGTAATCCAGCCTTTTGATTTGATACATAGTGATGTGTGGGGAATGGCGCCAGTTACTTCCCATGCAAATTACAAGTATTTTGTCACTTTTATTGATGACTATAGTCGCTTCACATGGATTTATTTTCTGCATTCTAAAGATGAATTGTTTTCTGTCTTTAAGCTTTTTCATGCACATATTCAGACCCAATTTTCTGCTAGTATCAAAATTCTTCGTTCTGATAATGGGGGAGAATACATGTCTCATTTATTTCAAGAATTTTTACAAACCAATGGTATAATTTCTCAAAGGTCTTGTCCTTCAACCCCTCAACAGAATGGGGTGGCCGAAAGAAAGAATCGACACCTTCTAGATGTTGTTCGCACCCTCCTATTAGAGTCATTTGTACCCTCTCGTTTTTGGTGTGAAGCTCTCTCAACTGCTGTCTATCTCATCAATAGGTTACCTTCTCCTTCCTTGAATCATGTTTCCCCTTTCTTTCGGTTATTTGGTCATACCCCAAATTACTCTAATCTTCGTACTTTTGGTTGTGTGTGTTATGTTCATCTTCCTACACACGAACGGACAAAACTAACAGCTCAAGCTGTTCAATGTGCTTTTCTAGGCTATTCGGTGCACCAAAAAGGTTTTCTTTGTTATGATCCCAACCTACGACGTATTCGGGTTTCTCGAAATGTGATTTTTTTTGAAAATCAGTATTTTTTTTCCACACACAAGGATGACCTTTCTCCTTCATTCTCTGTTTTGCCAATGTTTACTAATCATTCTGAAGATTCCATGCCTTCAAAGCCTCTCATAGTCTACCAACGACGCAAGATTCCAGCACCTCTCGGGCCCCCTCCAGCTCATTCCCTTAATGTTGATCCTGTTCCAACAACTGCACCAGCACCTCTCAGACAAAGTACTCGAGTTCGTAAACCACCAGATAGGTATGGTTTCACCTCTCCTTTATCTTTGACAGCCACCTTGTCCTCTATTCCTATTCCATCATCCTATAAGCAGGCTATGGAGCATGAATGTTGGCGGAGAGCTATTGAAACAGAACTTCTTGCACTTGAAGAAAACCAAACATGGGATATTGTACCGTGTCCACCATCTGTGAAACCTCTTGGTAGTAAGTTCGTGTTTTCTATCAATCTTCGTTCTGATGGATCCATAGAACGTTACAAGGCTAGATTGGTGGTTCTTGGCAACAAGCAAGAGTATGGCCTAAATTATGAAGAGACCTTCGCACCAGTAGCCAAAATGACCACTATACGAACAATACTCGCCCTAGCAGCATCACAATCATGGTCTTTACATCAAATGGATGTAAAGAATGCTTTCTTGCATGGTGATCTCAAGGAGGAAGTTTACATGAAACTTCCCTACGGTATGCCCACTTCTTCTCCTAATGAAGTTTGCAAACTAAAACGCTCTTTGTATGGATTGAAGCAGGCACCACGAGTATGGTTTGAAAAGTTTCGATCGACCCTCCTTAGTTTTTCATTTACACAAAGCCAGTATGACTCCTCACTTTTTCTCCAACGGACATCCAAGGGCATAGTTGTTCTTCTTGTTTATGTGGATGACATTGTCATCACCGGTTCTGATATGGAGGCTATATCTAAACTTCAGAATTTGTTGCACTCTACTTTCCACATGAAAGATCTCGGCCCACTCACCTATTTTTTGGGGTTAGAGGTGCATCATCAGCCTCAAGGTATCTTCTTGAATCAACACAAGTATATTATGGATTTGGTTCAGCTAGCAGGACTCACAAACACTAATTCTGTTGACACCCCAATGGAAATTAATGTAAAATATCGACGGGGTGAAGGGGAACTTCTTGAGGATCCCACTTTATATCGCAAGCTGGTTGGAAGTCTTATCTATCTAACTATCACCCGCCCGGACATCTCTTATGCTGTCCATATTGTCAGCAAGTTCATGCAAGCCCCTCGGCATCTCCACCTATCTGCAGTCCGCCGCATCATCAGATATATCCTGGGCACACAAAGTCATGGCTTATTCTTCCCTACTGGTTCTTCCCTCAAACTACAGGCCTATAGTGATGCAGATTGGGCTGGTTGTCCGGACACAAGAAAATCAACTACCGGATGGTGTATGTTTCTTGGTGATGCTCTTATCTCTTGGAAATGCAAGAAGCAAGACTCGGTCTCCAAATCATCCACTGAGGCGGAGTACCGTGCCATGTCTACTGCATGCTCAGAAATCATTTGGTTACGTGGTCTTTTAACAGAGCTTGGTTTCACCCAAGATCAACCTACTCCCTTACATGCTGACAACACTAGTGCCATCCAAATTGCAGCCAATCCTGTCTACCATGAACGCACAAAGCACATAGAGGTTGACTGTCACTCTATCACGGAGGCCTATGATCGTCAAGTTATCACTCTCCCACATATCTCCACTACTCTGCAGATTGCGGATATTTTCACCAAACCAATGACACGACAGCGACATAACTTTCTTGTTAGCAAATTGATGCTTGTTGACTTACCTGCATCAATTTGAGGGGGGATGTCAATGGAATTAGCTAGTCATTCAAAGATAGTAGATTTTATGGCTGATTGCAAACCAAAATTAGCAGATTCTATGGCTGATTTTATACCAAAGTTAGCAGATTCTATGGCTGATTTATACCAAAGTTAGCAGATTCTATGGGTGATTTTATACCAAAGTTAGCAGATTCTATGGCTGATTTTATACCTGTAATAATTGTAAATATTTTCCTTGTTTAGGATATGCCTTATTTTCTTCAACTTGTATTCATTATATAAGGGGCATTATTTTCCAAGGAGGACACCAGTTTTTTTGATCAAGTTATCACAAAATTCACTTATTTGTTTATTTATAATCATTTCTTTTTTTGCTTCCTTAGTGAAAATATAAGATTTCCATACAATTCCATGTTAAAATGGAAAAGGCAATAAAATAAATAAATAAGAGAATTTTTTTTTAATGCAAACCCCTGCAAAATACTGAAATGGCTTATTCAACCTTTCGAAATCAGCATCTTAAATAGATATCCAAGCAAAGGATAAAAGGATAGCTTTCTATCTATATTTCTAGGTTAAATCAGTGAAGATGCCTGTTGGGTTATGGATACAGAAAGTTAACAGAAATAGACATGATATTTCTGTTAATAATTTAGGGTTTTGAGTAGGTTGAACTAGAAACTAGAGTTTTAACCAGTGATGATGGCTATCTTTTCATTCATAGCTAGTGAGATCAGGGAAAAAAACAGATACTATTACTCTAGTTTTCCCCTCCTTATACAGAAGAGTCCTACCATAACTTTACTCAATTATATCCTGATTACAACTCTTGGTTTTTATTAATTGGGCCTGACTAATATGAGCTGTGATGATCCCAGAGTTTCAAGTATCTGGAAGGCACATTAATGCAACCATACTCATAATCTAGAGCCTAATAATGGATTTCTGAGCCCTGATTTCTTCAACAATTTCAAACATCTTCATTCTTTTTTGGTGCTCAAAATTAAGTTCACATTCCACAGCACCTAATAGAAAAAGGATGCTGATTTTGCAAAAAAAATTCATCTTTTGAATTCCTGCTTGTGATAAATATTCTGAACATATTAATTTTAGGGATTATAATGGAAAAATTACAGAATTTTAGTACTTTTATAATTTCAAAGGGGCAAATTATATGTGGAGTTGGACAATATCTCAAAATATATGTTATAGGAGTATGTTAGAAAATGCCGTGGGGGCTTACTACCCAAAAAGTGACACAGTTTACAACATTAAACTGGAATCTGCAATCTTCATTATGTGCTATGTGGAGGCCTGGCATCCACACTTTTAGTGTCCTTTTAAAAATGCAATATAATTAACAAAACAGAGATAAGAAAAAAAAGGGAAGACTTCACTTAGGAAGTGTAATACTCAATTTGAACATCTTTCTTAAGGAATCATACGCAGAAAAAAAGGAAGTACATTGTCAAGTAAACCAAATAAAAAGATAAAAATCCAAATATCTTGAACAAGTTGCAACTATTACCACAAGTTATTTCAAGATCAATTGACAACAATCTGATGTTGCATTTTCACTCGATAAAATTTTAGCAATACTTGCCTGGAGGAAGACACCTCAGAAGAAAAAACAACCACTTCTGAATTGAGAGCAAGAAATAACATGCAAGAAAAAGTCAGATAGAAGTATAGAAAATGCTCAGCTTTTACGAATGGTTGGTGAACACAAATAGCTTCTTTATATTTTCTTTCCAATCCAAAGGTACAGTTTAGGTTAAACTCCTCTGGACGAGAAACACAATCATATAAAAAATCAAGAGAATAAAAGCTCATTAATGATGTGTAAATGTCTCATATGTCGCATTATAGATTTAGTGCTGTTACCCATGCTTACCTGGATAAAACTTGTCAACAGGAGGACAGTGAGAGCAGCAAACACAATGGGTCCAAGAAAACTGAAGTCCTTTCCCTTCTTAGAAGCCCAGAAAGTATATCCAGTTAATGACAAAACAACACCAGACGTTAAAATCAATGCTTCAAGGACAAGCCTTCCTACAAAATCAACATAGAAGCAACTAAATTATACATGCAAGGCATTACAAGCAATGCATCAATCCCATGAAATGACAGAGTAACTGTCAAAGTTTCAGCAGACAACTAACCTTCAGTATTTGCACAAGCCACACCAACACTTAAACTTAAACATATGGTGAACAACCCAAGGAACACAAAGTTCAGTGGATGCTTTTGCCGGTAATGGTACAGGGGACAAAGCACTGCAAAGAAAGATATTGACTTAGTTAATAGGGATTTATCTTCAAGACTTCTACAACAGAGATGAAGCAAAATCATTTTCAGCGTCCTAGGTAACATATAAATAACAAAGACATCCAAAATTTTCCTTTGCTGAAAAAAACTCTAGCGTGAAACAAGCAAGAACTAGCATCTTCAGCATTACATGAAGAACATAGATGGTAAGTAAAATTTAGCGCGGATGATGACTCTTATTAATTTCATATGAGCATGAAATAGAGTTTCATCATCAATTACGAAACATAGAAACACCAAAACCTATGCAGTGATCGGACACCCCACGACCAAATTCAGGAAAATTCAATCAGCAATCTAGCGATCTAAGCAGTAATCTAACCCATCTTCTGCCAAAACATTAAAATCCACCTCCAGATCCAACATTTTCAGAACCGGATCTAACCTAATTTTGCAAACCAAGCAGGCAAAAGAGAAGTCTTACGGATGAAGGGGAGGATGGCGAGGGTGAGGGCGAGACCGGGGGAGCCGGAGAGCAGGGAGTTGAGTGGCTGGTGCAGGATGGTGAGGGAGGAGACGGCGGTGGTGAAGACGATCTGGGCGGAGAGGATGCCGTAGACCTTGCGTACGAAGCCCCACCGGAGCTCATTCTCGCCGCGGCTCAGCCCCGGGTACAGCGTCCCGCCGCCGCCGGCCTCCAGGTCCACCTCTACCTTCCCGTATCCCGCCATCGTCGTCGCCGTCTTCGTCTTCTCCTTCGGAATTCTTATTATTATTATTATTATTCTCGGTTTCCTTCACTCGTACATTTCGCAAAAGAGAACGAGGCTTTGATCCGTCAATCTCTGAATAACCGTATGGGATTCTTGTGTTTGTACCAAGGTTTTACATTTCGGCCAAAATCGAGCTTATTTCAATCGGTTCCGAACCGAAATCCTAATTTGGGTTTCGATTAAAATTTATTGTTCATCTTCCGTAAGGATGGGAGCAGACATGGGTGGGAGCACGGACGGGCATGGACGACGAGCGCGCGGGCGAGAGCAGGCGCGAGCGGGAGCGAGCGCGGGCAGGCGCGAACGATGAGCGCGTGGGTGAGAGCGGGAGCTCGCCGGGCTCGTCCGTGCGTGGGCGGGGGCTCGCCGGGCAGCGCGCGCGGGGGGAGCTCGCGCCGACTTCATGTCCGAGCCCGAGGGCCCTACTCGCTCGTCAGTCTGCCGCCGCTTCCTCGCTTATCTCGCACGCTTACCAACTTAGCCCGTACTCCTGCAAGTTGAGACTCACCTTATGCCGGGACCAGCACTATCGCCAATCTGATTTCGACCGAAACTGAAACCACAACTGAAAACCTTGGTTTGTATATTTTCTAATGTTGTGTAAAAGACCCCTAATATCATTCATTTTTATTTAAATTATCGTCGCATATAATTTTACACAAAAGCCCCTGAAATAAATGAAACTTTCTTATTAGTATCTCTGCTGACTACATATTGATCCTCGGTTAAGATGACAAGGAGGATGGGGAGAATATTCCATGAATTTTCTGAGACCAGCTTTTTTGTAATAAACTTATTTTACAATTATTTCAGGTTTTTTTCCCACTGAAATTATGCCGATGGTGTCCTAAAAGTATCTTATTTTTATTTTGAGAATGTGATGGGAGTAAATGCAAATATTGGTAAATTCAAGGACTTATCTGCAATTGTTTTCACTAATAAATTCAAATTTCTCTCTTCTAACCTTATCTGAAGGTGAACAAAATTGAAATATTTATAAATCATCCCTTGACTTTTAACTTAAGAAAATACCCCTCCTTTTAAAACTATTAACCAAGGTTTTAAATCTCGCCCGAAACCAAGGCGTTTCAGCTGAAACCGTTCGGTTTCAGCCGGTGCCACAATAACTCGGCCGAAAAAGTTTCAATTTTAGGGTTTCGACGCTAGGGTTTTGTTGGCGGTGAGTAGAGCGAACGCAGTGCGGGCGGGGCGAGCGCAGTGCGCCTACAACACCTCCGGGAAGTCGGGCTCAACTAGAGCGTGCTCTTCGGTTTCGACGGCGAGCGCAACACTCCCGCGGTGAGCCCTACTATTCTTGCCCAGAGATCGCCATCGATGGTGAGCGCAGGATTTCCCTTCTTGTTTATTTTTTTGCAGCGGTGGAGCGTCTATATTGATGTTGCAGCTTTATTGATGCCGGCGACCACCTGTCGCCTCCTTGCCGGTGAGACAACTTGGAGAACGGTTGCCGATGATCAGCTCATTTAACAAATGTTACAGTGAGAGTTGCATGTAAGGTTTACTGTTTATTACTGTTGATTTATTTTATTTGGTTGATCACGAGCGAGATTACTGTAGAGTTTATGTGTTTGTTACTGTTAATTTGTTTTATTCCGTGAATCATGAGTTCGATGGCTGTGGATCGGTGCAAGTGGATATACTGATTGATTGATTATTTGTTTATTAGCAACAAAATTAATTATTATATTAGGCTTTATCGCTTATATATATTTAGTGCAAACTGCAAAGTTTGCAGGCAATATGATTTGAGATTTTCAGGCATTGTAATACTATTGGTGTTTTAGTTGCAGAGTTTTGTAGATCTATTGTCTTCTATTATATATTAAATTACGCATTACATATTATGTATTAAATTATGTATTATGTATTAAATTACGTATTATATAATATATATTAAATTACGTATTATGTATTATATATTAAATTATGTATTATGTATTATATTAAATATTTTATGCCAAAATTATGTATTAAATTGAGAATGTCGAAATTAACGTGAAAATTAGCTAATAAATCAAGAAATATTTTAGTAGATTCTAAACCCTGAACAGTATATTCTAAATATAAAATTATTAATGAAAATTATCCAAATAGGCCTACAAATGCTCGTCCGGATCGTTCAGGTACTGAATTTTTAATTTCACATTCAGATGTTCCAAACTCAACTAATGATGATTATAATGATAATGATGATTAGTTGTATTATGTTATAATTTATAAATTATGTATGTGTGAAGTACATTTTAGTGAAAAGTTAAATTTGCTTATATTAATTTTTAACTTTTAATTATATTCATATTACTTTTTGTATTTTTTTTAATACACTAATATATATTAAAAATAGACTATATCAATGATTAACTATCAAAATTAATTTTAATTAACTAAAATAATATTAAATATTATGGTAAAATTAAGTATAAATTCTTTTCTAATTTTAAAATTTTTTTAAAATTTTTTCTAATTTTTTCTAATATTTTTAATTTAAAGTTAAAGTATAATCAAAATATAGCCAAACTCTAATCAACACATAATTAATAATTAAAAAAAATCTTTTGACCGAAACCGAAATGTCCGCAACCACCGAAACGTATCAATTTCGCTGGGTACCGAAACCGATACTTAAAATCTTGCTATTATAGAAACCCCCCTAAAAAGCATTCTACCCTGCAACGACGACAAAGTACTACTTTGACAAAAGGAGTGAATCTGAGGAGATAATGGCCTTTATTGCAGTAACATGAATGGCAAAATATATGTCCTTGTTTACTTAAAACTCAAAACAATTGAAGATTAATAATAATTAGGAGTTGGAAATTAAATGGGTGCTTCCATCATAACATATCAGAAAATCTTTCTTATCAAAACAACAGAAGATACCATGTAATCTGTGGTTATAGAAGAATTTGACCTGAAACTTACATTAGCATATACTAGAAATAGATCAACAATCAAACTTGGAATTCTCATTTACTCGATTCTCCTGTGATGAGTATCAAGAACATAAGAATTCAATTGTTCACCAAAAGTACTGGTAGAGAACTTCTCAGTGACATGAAGCTGTGCCTCCTTGCCCATTCTTACTGCCATCACAGGGTCAGCCATGAGTTTGGCCATAGCAAGCGAGAAATCCTGAGGAGCAGGGTTGCAGAGAAAGCCTGTGACTGCATCTTTAACTGTTTCCACAGGCCCTCCACTGTTGCATGCAATCACAGGTTTCTGTGCTGCCATTGCTTCCAAGGGCACAATGCCGAAGTGCACAATGCCGAAGTGTTCATCCTGCATAGAAAAACAGGACAACCTTATTCAGCGATGCGGCTTAAGGCACTCATGAATGCAACTAACAGCAAAAACATATAAAAAATAGATGGTGCATCCCAGCATATATAATTTTCTTCATCTCTATTCTCTAGGGACACGTATACCAGATGACTGTTCACCTGAACATCGATTATCAATATTTAAAAACTCCAGGCAAATCAACTTCTGCTTGAATGTTGTGAAAAAAGAGCCAGTTCATCCAATTGAACATGTTGATCAAGGCTCTGGAGTCAATACCTTGCCAACAAAGGTGGTACTTCAGTTACTTGGCTAGAACGACAAAAGCTAAACAACAGTTATTGAGAATCTTCAAAACAATTTGTGCTTTTTAATGAATTCAAGGGGAAAAGATAGGCCACAATATGACACATGCTAAAGCAAGATCTTAGGAAGGTTAGAAGCTTTTCAACTTCAGGCCATTGTGAGGCAGTTTTGGTAAATTGAACCCATAGTCAGTATGAAGCAACAGAATTTGCAGGTATTCAAAAAAATGGGATAGAAATATGTCTCTTCACTGATAAATGGCATCAAGGCGAAAATATTAGCTGAATGGAGTGCAGATATGTGATTGCAACAATGATGAAACAAAACTGCTCAATACATCGACATAATACCAACATATTAACAGTATTATATAGTTGATCAATTGCCATTGACTTGAGTGGTCGAACTAACCGGACTGCATTACCTTTGGAGTATAAAGAACACAGAGACATTCAGAGAGAAGTTTGTTTCTTTCTGAAGTTGAACAAGATGTTAAGAAATTAACACAATCTGAGATTCCTTCATTTTCTGCCAATCTTTTGAGTTCATCTAGGTATTCGACATTTTCCTTCAGACGCTTATCAAAACCACCTGAAGTAAGACAACCATCTTGATTAGATAAATACATAATCATAAACAGTAAAATCAACAAACTCAAGTTTAGGCGTTGGCTTCAAGTTACATGCTTCAGTGTACTGGAGTCACTTGACACCAAAAATAAGAACAATCTATACACATGACTTTCTGAAAGGAGCATTGAACAAAGGCTTTTTTTGGTAATGATGGAACATGCCTTTCATTTATATTATATTGATGGCCAACGAGAATAAAGAAAACCAAAATCATGTAATATTAACATAGTAATAGATGTTGCTGCAAGAAGAATCCCACATAATACAGAAATGTTGTTACAAAAAACCCTTTATAGGGTGATCACAAAAATAAATTTTCTGTCAATACTAACTTTTAAAAGAACATAGTAATAGTTGTAAAGTGATTTCTCATATCGCCGTATAATATGCAGATGACTAATTCTGTCCATCAATCTTGAAAAATGAAAAACTATAAAGTTTGACAACTCTAGTAGTTGGATCCTTGATGTGAATGTCATTTCAAACAACCATAGACAGTTCAATCATCTAATAATTAGCCAGCTAAAATATCACATGCACACAATGAAATTGAGTACATAAATTCAACTTAAGCAAGATTTGAAGGAGAATGGAAGGATGTCTATGAAATTAAATTTCAAAATCATTTGACACCCTTTTGATTCTTATTGATGCATAGAAATGTCACATTTACTAATTGTAATGGCAATGCAGGCTGCAAGTACATACAGAATCCTATATCCACCATTATTAACCATGAGAAACTCAGGGACCTTAAAGTCCGGTTCATACCAAAACCATTTCAATACTCCATTCTTCACATACAACCTTTTTAAACTACAATCCCTCATAACTTTGTTTTGTTTTATCTAAATATCAACACAAATGGTTACCTGCAATTGTCAAGGTAGCCTCTGCTAAATCAAGGTTAATGGAAGTAGTTGTTGAGGAACAGAGTAATGCAAATGCTGAAATTGCTAGCTGAAGATTCTTTTTCCTTTCAAAGTGATTAATCAAAAGAAAATTCAACCTGCGAAAAGAGAGCATTAAGTACCATATGACTCAAAACCGTTTAACCAAATACACTTTTATGAAGTTTTATGACCAAAAAGATATCAAGTGATATACAAGCCTGTGGGTTACTTATAAGAGCATGATCCATCAAACTGTTTCACATTTACTGCTGGGTAAAGTACAGCTGGTTTGATTCCTCTCCTATGTTGGTGCCTGAATGTTGTGGCAAACTGAGCTGCAGTGAATTTGCTATTAACCAGAACTAGATCAGCCATACCTGCAAGCACCAAAAATGCACAAAGGAAGTACAGGCCCATTTGGTTCCGGATCATGGTCAAGGTCAAGATTAAAAGGAGGAGGAATAAAGTGTAAAAAGATAATATGGTCAAAATTTTAGTATCTGGTTCTTGATCTGACTAGCGAATGGTTCAAATTTTTTCTGCACTATCTTACCCTCAGCTTTTGTTGCGGTTTAGAGTTTTCGTGCACAGCGCGCGGGGCGAGCAGCGCTGGTGGGGCAAGCGCACGCGCGGCGAGCTCGCACAAGGAGCTCGCACGGGGAGCTAGCCGAGTGAGCTCGCGCCGGCCTCTGGCGCCTGAGGGCATTTTAGTCATTTCCCACTTAAAGTTTAATTAAATTATATAATGTTAGTCTGGTCAAATTTTTGGTGTTTGGATGGTAAATCGATCAGTCTGGGATGATCCTGACCTTGGTCTAGAAACAAACGACCCCTATGTGTTAAGCATGTCCAATTGGAAACTATGGATTCTTACAGGAAAATGCAGGAATAATAAAAGAAGCAGGTAGATAAAGTTGATAATTTATTAAGAAGTCAGCAGCAATTGGAATAGGTCAGACCAGTTGTTGCTTCTTCAATCATATCAATTGGTTTGCGGTATACCCTCCTGAGTGCAGTTGTATGTTGTGCAAGCAACAAATCCGGAAAATGGCAATAAAATATTATCTGCAGAAATGGGTTGCATTACCATCTCTCTTGGTTAGAAAAGCATCTCAAGCAGAACTAGGATAGAGAATAACCTTTGTCAACCTCTTTAGCTTCATCAATGGAATCACGACAGAAACCTGATCAGCCAACACAATGTCGAATGCTGGCCATAAAAGTACACAAAGTGCAACGTATATGCATCGGAGATAGGCAAATACGGCATGAAAGCAATAAAAAATGTCGTAGTATGAAATCACCATATATTGTAACTGGGAAAGGACCTGATCAAATAAAAATGGAAAGCATCATGGGTAAAATGACTTATCACCACTTACTGAACTGCAACTACCCAAGCTAAAGATGAGTAGTAAAGCTTATTGTGTATTTTTCTTGTAAAATAAATGGGAAAAATTAAAGGACACACCATACTTCCTGCGTATAATGGGAACCAAAAAAATTCAAGCACATGGTTCATCAACTAAGATTGTCAATATGTTAAACCATCCACAAATTGCTCACATGAGCTCATGGGAAAAATAAGGGCTAAATGCCATATCTGTGCGAAACAGGTCTGAGTTGGTCCCTTGAGTCTAAGTTTGAATACAAGTATTTCCTAGTATTGGGAAAAACACTGTGTTATTTGATGCTTGTGCCAATTCACCTCCTAAACCATAAAGCACAACAGCAGCACCATGCATCTCCTTTACATTGAAAGACACTTGATCTCATACAAAAATATAACCTATGCTACGTGCCACTTGCTTCTTTTCATTATCTGAAGTCAATAAGATGCTCACCTGCAACAGTCTCCTCAAAGCATCGATTTTTATCATGATGAGATGTGAAAACATGAACCTGGTGGCCATGTGATGCAAGTTCAACTGCTGCATCAACAATTAACCTTTCAGCACCACCTGCATACAAGATAACACATCCTAAATAGGTTCCAAGTGCTTAACGGTTCCAACAATTCTGTGAAATATAAGGTGGAATTTTTGTGGTACTAGCAATTCCATGACTACAAAAACAGCTTCATGGTTGTATGTTACTCCTTGCACATCGCACATACACTTTATGACAATTATTCTCGCCAATAGCTTAGAATCCAAAATGAATAGCATAAGTTTTCTTCATAATATATAAAAATTATCGATTGAATTATCTATACCAAGTAGATTCCTTTACAAGAAATTCAAACAAAAAGAAAACTCGAGCATAATGTCGACTGCACACGAAAGGGGGCAAGAAAACCAGAAAAATATCAAGCTGATGCATTTCTCCAATCTCAAAACTTCATCAAAGGGTCCAGGGATTATAAATCAGAGAAAGAAATCGTCAGGAGATGCTCACCTATCCCGAGATCTGGGTGGATGACAGCGATCTTTAGCTTCGCCATTGTCCGGCGGATTCCGGCGAGAGATGCGTCTGCTTCGGCAAGGATCAAGTCTCACGGAGGGAGGAGGCAAAGGCGCCGCCATCTTGTGGGGGTCCGAAGGAGACCAGAAGCGCCGCCGGCTTGTGGGGGTCCGAAGGAGACCAGAAGCGCCGCCCGCGGTGGAAGCACGACGAGAGCGGGCGGAGCCGAAGCGCGGTCGTGAGAGCCCGAGGCCCCGAGCCATGCGGGCGAAATTGCATCTAACCCCTTGATCATAATAAAAATTTACACAGAGAATCTTCCATTCGAGCCCCCAGAGTTTGTATAATTACAAACTACAATGGTCACGTGCAAGTCACGCGTCGGATACCTCGCTTTGTAATAAATTTTAAAGTTTTTAGCAAATAACCTCCATTTATAGCGAATTTACAAAAAATTACATAATATATTATTATTAGCAAAAAAATGCTCATTTTATATTATAAATTCATAAAAAATCACCTCAATTAAAATATTTAAAATATATTCTATTTGACTTCAAATTTATCAATTAAAATTAATTAAAATTTTGAATTATTTTATTTTATTATAGTTTAAATAACTATAAAATAGATATAAAAAATAACTTATCTTATTTTGATTTTATGAGAGACAAATTGTTAGATTTTATAAAATAAAAAATATATAATCTAATTTTGTCGAAATAATTTTTTGATAATTATAAATTGGTTATTTGAAATAAAATCAAATGAAAATAATTTAGCCTTTTTATATTAATTTAATTGATAAAATTAAATTAAATTAAAAAAAATAATTTTTTAATTTATGTAATTTTTTGTAAATTTATAATATAAAACAATTGATTTTTTGCTTATCGTGATAAGATAGGTGATTCCATAAATTCACAAGGTTATTAAAAATTCTAAATTTTAAAGGCAAGCAAATCAAGGATTTAGTAGGACATGTTTATTTCGTGTAATTTCAAAATTTTTAAATTTTAAATTTTTGAGGAAATATAAAACAAATATTTATTATGCATAATTTTAAATGTTTAAAAATTTACTAAAATTAAAATTTATTAGTTGTTCAAAATTAGTTCAATTTAAAAATTTTAAAATTTAGAATTCAGCATGTGACTGTAAAATTGTGTATTGTACTTTACATTCAAATAAAATACAAAGTTTATAACTTTAAAATTTACAAGTCCAACAAAATAAACATCAAATTTTAAAAATTTTATTTTATATGTCCTACAAAACAAATATACTATTCAAAATTTTCAAATATAGAATTTTAATTTTATAAAATATTAAAAAATTTATTAAAACTTTAAAATCTCACCGAATAAACAAATACTTTTAAAGTGAACCTATTTTTAAAGTGAATCGAACTTTGTTAGTTTCTAAATTCCAAACTGAACCAACAAAATTTTGCTTTGAAATCAAATGAAACACGATCGAAATATTTGTTTTTCTTTTAAAAAAACTGATTATTTCGCTAAAATAAATTATTCTCTTATTTTCTAAATTACAATTGCTTGAAAATAAGAAAAAACCCTCATATTATATAACTCCCTTATTAACAAATTAAAACGAACAATTCAAAAAGTTAAGTATTATGTTCAAAAAATTAAAGGCTAGAGGGCCTAATTTTAAATTTTGAATTTTTTGGTTAGTTTGGTCAGTTAGAATAAAAAAATTTAAAACTGAACCCAAAATCAAACTTTTTAAAATTCAAAATCAAACCGAGCCAAATAAACCAAGGAAATTGGGTTCAATTCGGTCGATTTGATTCTTTGATTAGAACCGTTGAATGCTCACCCCTAGTGATAGTTCATTGAAACATGAACTCATGAGAATTAAAAGCTTCTTTGTTGCATTTTCAGTGCAAATATTTATTTTTATGTCTCGTGAAACCTGAAAAAATTGTAATACAAGTTTATGGTATATAAATGAGTATAACGCAGCCCGAGTAACAAAACATAATTTTGTAATCAATTTCTTTTGAGCCTCATTTGATTGATTGTAATTATTATTTGAGAAAACAGTGTTATTCATTAAAATTAAATGTCAATATTTTATATATTTAATGAAACTTAAAAACAGTAATGTGATTCCCTAAAACATGAAAATTAGTGATAAAAATAATAGAATTCTAATTTTTCAATTTTTTGATGGTATCGTGATTATTTTTTCTGAGCAATTTAAACAAAAAATTTTTTTTTTTATCTCATTGAACAGTTGTTCTTCGTAATTTTCTTCTTCTATTCTAATATGGCGTTTCTACTTAAAAGGTACTTATGTTTATTTTATCTATTTTGCTGCGACTTACAGTTTTAAGAATCATAATCTAATCGAACTGATTTGCTATTCAACTCCAGGTTCAATCAAACTGTATAATTTTATTCTCATATTTAGTTTTCATGAAAACATCTAATTTACTACTCAACCTTATTTATATTTTAAGTTTTCACAAACACCAGAATTTAAATATGATTGCCATTATTTTTTGAACATCTTGTTCTTCCCCAAAATCAAATTTGTTGAGATACAAATTAGAACTTGAAATTTTTTTACTATAAAGAATAATAGCTAAAAAAAATAAAATGTGCAATTCGTATGGCGAAAAAAATAAAACTATATTATATTTAAAAATCAAGCAAATTATTATTTATTTTACTGTATTTATTTTTTGGGGTATTTTACAATAATTCAATAGTTTAACATTAATATTTCATAACAATAATTATTGGACTATTTGATTAAAATAATATTTCATTGCTTATTACATTAATTCATAACATTGAAAAAGAAAGTCAAATCACTTTCCCAACAAGATTTTTGAATACTCTCAAACAAAATTTTGAATTTCATATGGATTTAAATTCTACACACTCACATTAGTAAGAATGAGATTTATATAATTAATTTACTTTTCCGTCAACCAAATGCGATTGAGAAACATCCATGCAATTGATCCAAATAACAATCTCATTTTGATCACCATAGAAACAGAAATTGGTTTCAAGAGAGAGGATGAACAAATATTTTAGAAACTACGTGAAATAGTATAATTCCATGAGCATTTTAACCTGGGAAAAATTGATCCAACAATTATTCAAGAAACAGTTATGATTGACTACAAAATTTCACTGATAACCTCCAACAGGAAACACATGCTTGAACAAGAAATAACAATATCAATCATCATATGTTAAGCATATTTCAATGCTCTGCTTCAATTGTAGAGGCATTAGCCTTGCTCATGCCTTTCCACCTCTCTGGGCATTTGGTCTCAGACGAGGCATAGATTGAGCTGTCATGAGAGCAACCCTTGTGGATTCCGAAGGTGTAAAACCCTGAGTCTGCATCAAGTCATGGATCCTTCTTGCATCCTCCATAAACCCACCTGCCAAAAGACCGTTCACAATCCGATCAAATTGATCAGCTCTCAGCAAATGTTTCCTCGCCTCCAATATTTTCAGAGATTTGCAAAGTTTCTCCTCCATTTTTGCCCTCAAGTACATGTCGCAAAGACTCACATGGATCTCAGAAGAAACTTCACCCTTCTCCTTTATCTTTCTCAATAGGCTCTCCGCCTCGTCTACCAGTTGTAGCCTACCCATCCAGTCCGCCATAGCAGCATAGGTTGCAACTCCTGGCTGGAAGCCGTCCTTCTCGAGCTTCAACAACAGGTCCAACGCCTTGTCCAAGAGGTTCTTCTTCGCATATGCCTCGATCATGCTGGCGGTGCACCAATCATTCGGGTGAAGACCACATTTAATCATGTGATCGAAGTGTCCTCGGGCTTGGTCGGGATCACCAGCCTTGCCATATGCCGCCACAAGCAAGGTGCAAGACTCCAAACTGGGCTGGATTCCAGCAAATTGCATAGTGTTCACAATCCTTTGTGCCCCATCAGCCTGTCCCCGTTCTGCAAATGCTTGCAGCAACTCCAAGTAGATCTCCTTTGTTGGTTTGATGTCCCTTGCCTCCATTTCCCTCATCAGTGACTCCCCAGACTTTGGAATGCCAGCCTTAATGTAAGCTGTGATCATGGAGTTGTAAGCCTTTAAGTCCGGTTGGAAACCCTGTTTTCTTAAGCTCTCAAATGCTTCTTTGGCTCGTTCAAGATTTCCTGCCTTGCTATACATATGAACTAAGGTGATGGATGTCAGGACATCAGGCATGAAATCCCTTTCCATCATTTTCTGAAAAATTCTCTCAGCCTCCTCTATCCGATCAGCCTTTGAATGAGCATCTATCAATTTTGAGTAATCACGAATATTTGTCTCAAAAGATTCCTCAGTCAAAATCAGCTCAGCAACCTGCACAACCAACCCAACCATCACAACTTATATGCTAAAAGAGTGACCTGACATGTTAGTGCACAAAATCAAATTAACAAAATGATTATATATAGCCGATGTAGTCTGATGGTAAAGCACAAATCCCCATCCATAGTTATATAAAACATTTATTAAAAACACATGCATTGTGTTATGTCGTTTGCAAAAAGGAGAAGTTCAAAAATATACCATAGTTCATAATAGGAAAATCTAAAAGATAGACAATATATTCCTACAATAATTACCACTTACTGCTTTCACACCAAATAACTATAAAACACGAGCCTTCTAGTTCCCAGTGGAAAAATTGGGGGCAAAAATATATTTGTATACTACATAAATCAAGCTAACTTTCTAGCCTCAAGCTTTTTCAAAAGCTGTTTTAACTAGATCTGCAAACTGCATGAGTCATAAATTTCCTGTTTGCACAATTCTTCTCACTATTAAGCAATTGAATGTGTCATAGAACCCTATCAAATCACAGCACATCAAATACCACATACTAAGCTCTATGGCAGTAAAATCAACAATAAGCATGTACCCTTAAAAATAAGGGTTTAGCCCAAACAATTGGTCTTCTCTTCAAGAATTCAAACCTACTACTGTCATTACCGCTAAGTACATCAATGGAAGCCCAACTTTTCCAAAATTTTAATTGTAATCATAATTTCATCAAATTAATTTCAGATCTTTGCCATCCAATTGTCCACGCTCCACACTACGTTAAATCTGCTGATATCCAAATGGACAGTTTGCTACTATAGTAACTCAGAGAAATAACTGGCAAACCACACATGAAAAATTAAGTCAGTTAAAAGTTCAAAAACAAATTTCCAAAAGGACAGTTTGCTACTGTGGTAACTTGAGAAATAACTGGCAGGCCATACATGAAAAACTATGTCAATTAAAAGTTCAAAAACAAACCTTGACTTACAAATCCGAGTTCTGCTCCTTAATTCTCTCGAGCAAAGCAAGCCAATCAACCCTCCTTGGATCAAGAAGCTCCTTCCACTTAGCCAACGCTGGAAATGGATCATCCTTCTTTGAATCCAAAGCAAGAATCAGTTCATCTACTTTCTTGCACCTTCCCACAACTGGCTTCGGCTCCTCCGGCACAATATACTTCTCAGCTTCCTCCGCCCTCTCAGCCACCTCCGCCCACTTTGAGTCTGACAAGTCCAACCCATATATCTTGTATTTAATCTTCCCCTTCCTCTCAGGCAAGGCAAGAATCTCCGGCTGTTCACTCTTCTCCTCGATCCCTTCTTCTTCCTCCTGCGCTTGTTCTCGAATCTTGTGCAACTCCCGGTAAAACCCCACTTCCTCCAACTTCTCCCTAGCCCATTCGAAACGAAGCTCACGAAGCAAATCCCCGCGAATGCCGGCATCTCCAGCAACTTCCCGGATGGTCTCCCAGAGATCAGGACTCAGCTCCACAGCCCCTTCCGTCACAGCAGCGGCGCCGTCAAGTTCGGCCAACACCTTCTGGCAGATGATGAGAAGCATGGCGTCCAGGGTTTCGCGGGTGAAGTTCGGGAACGCGGCGGAGAGCTTGGGGCGCATGGTGAAGACGAAGCGGGAGAGGAACTCGTTCATGGGCTCGTCTTCCTCAACGGTTTCCGCGACCGGGGACACGCTCGATTCAAGGATTTTGGAGGAAAGGCCTGGAATCCGGGGACTCGCGGATTGAGATTGGGGATTTGGGAGATCATGTAGGAGCCGATGGAGAGCCGGAAATGGGATAGGATTGGAGGGAGATGGATTGTGTATTTGGTTGGACAGAAGAGGGATTCGCGATCGGAGATGAAAAATTAAGGTTTTTCGGGAAGATTTGGGGATGAAAGCTCTCATCTTGTTAGGGATACTGGACCCCTAGAAAAACCCTTGAAATCAGATGGGAAGTAGAAGAAGAAAGAGCTGGCAGCCTGGAAGACTGGAAAAAAGAGGGCGGGGCTGTTTCTGTAAAAACGTTTACATCTTGGGGGTCTCTGTGAAAACTCATGACACTGCAGGATTTTATGGCAGCAAAATAAGGGTCAATTTGTAAATATTTGGAGCTTTTATGTGGGCTTTCATGAATATGTAACAATAAGGATCTATTAGTAAAACAACCAAAACAAAATGTGATGCAGTATTATTCGCTAAATATGTGACATTGTGAGGGGGTTTTTTTCAACATTTGCATTTCATTTCATTTTACTCCCAAAAAAATTTGAGAAGCGCCCCTCGCATTCAGCATCGGCGGCGAGCCATGGCGTCTTCTCGGCGAGCTTCGAAGCTGATCGGATCTCTGGCCGTCGCCCTACGATCCACCTCCTCCCAGAATCGCCGCTTCGCAGCAGGGGCTGCGGCGAACCCCTCGCCGGCGGTGTTCGTGGACAAGAACACGCGGGTGATCTGCCAGGGGATCACCGGCAAGAACGGCACCTTTCACACGGAGCAGGCCATCGAGTACGGCACCAAGATGGTCCGATCCCTCTCCGTTCGTCTCTCTTGAAATCCCATTTTTTGTGGATCGTGCTTTTTCATCTTTTATTTTGATGTGAACCTGCGGTAGATTGAGTTGTTTTCTTTTCTTTTCTTTTCTTTTTTCGTTTTTTGAACAATTTGATGAGAATTTAATTCGATTCTTTTGTTTACATGCTTGCGAACAGCCTAATTGAATTATTAGCCTGATTATTGCCATGTCTGATTTTTTTTCCACACTCTAGGTTTTGATGTTGCTGTTGCATTGATGACATTGCAATCAGCTAATGGGTCTGCGGGTTGTTAAATTTTTTATTTAGGACTTACGTGCGGTTTGGATTCTCCGGTGGAATACCCTTGTTATATAGTTGCTGTTGGAAAAGTTGATATTTTGGCGAGGAAATGATTTTACTCTTGAAGTAAAATACTGGTGTACTCTTAATAAAGATTTTTGTGGATGATTTTAAGGATGTCTGGTACAGTCAAAACTATTTTTTAAAGTGAATTATCCTAAAGCCCTTGCTTTCACTCCCTCCATCCCTCTCATAGTTCTATCATGGATCACTTATTTCATGTAAATTTGCTAGCTAGTTTAGTTATTTTCTTGCTGTTCTTGTTGAACAAGTTACTGACATTAATTCAATCTTCTAGTTAGTATTCTCTTGAATTGCTCGATTGCATTACTATCATCCTTTATACTGCAATTGTTTATTTATATATTTTTTGCACTCTATATTTAAATGGTATTCTTGTGTTCAAGGCTTCATTGATTTAGGCTTTAGGGGTCATTTGGGTTCTCCAATGGAATGCCTCGTTCAGGATGAAAATTTATCTTTGGTTGAGGGCATTAGTTTGGTATGTAGAGTAAATTACTTGGGCATTGTTAGTGTAGATTTTACTAAATGACTTTAAGAATGGGTGTATGACATAACCAAGACTGCTTTTTATACCCTGTAGATTCCCTTCCAACATTTTTATTTTTTTTGAAACATGAGAGGAATTTCTCTACATAATCTGTATTTCTTAGAAATTACCATATCATACCAAGTTCTTTATTTTTTCTAGAACTTCTGTCAAGTGTGATGTCTAAAATCTTGAAGTTATTAGATGTGAGCTGGTAAGTAATGCAATGTATACTTGCAACTAGTTTTTTTTACAAGTGTATTTTGTGAAATTTTGTGTTTGTGGCTATCTTTTAGTTAAAGCACCTGCTGTATTTCCACAAGTTATTAACTCCCATGTTTCATCTTTATCGGAAGTATGCTGAATTTATATAGAAATTAGCCTTTTACTTATTCTATGTAACAATAGGTTGGTGGAGTGACACCTAAGAAAGGTGGAACAGAGCACTTAGGACTTCCTGTTTTTAACACTGTTGCGGAAGCCAAGGCTGCCACAAAAGCAAATGCATCTGTTATATATGTTCCTCCACCATTTGCTGCTACTGCTATCTTAGAGGCTATGGAAGCTGAGTTAGATCTTGTTGTGTGCATCACAGAGGGCATTCCTCAACATGACATGGTAAATATAGAGTTCTTTCATTATTTTGAATCTTTAATATTGATTGATTTGTCTTTCATATTATACATTCCAATGTTACTGGTCCTCTTTGGGTCTCAAGACCATCTATGCTTCATCAGTACTAATAGCTAAGCTTTAAGAGCAAAATTTTCAGTTTCTATTATTAGGTCAGTAAAATCAGTCATTTTTTTTCTCTCCAACTTCTGAAGTCTCTCTGCGTGACAGTGTAAACTCAGAATAAATATGCATTTGTTTATTTTTTTCATAATATGCTTTTATAAGGTCTTTAAACCACACAATTCTTGGACAATATCTTTGAATATTAAAATACATGTCAGGTGTATTGTGGCAGATGTCGTAACTCCAGTGTTACAGATGCTAGACTTGATTATGTCAAAGATAGGCTTATTACTGGTCGTTTTGTGTCTGGTGGTTGTTATGTATATTGAATGCTCATCTTTCGGGTTCTGTATGCATCATATCATTTCTTTCTCAAATATTTCTGAACTACTGCCATGTCATATTGTCTCTCTCATTTGATTGTATAGCTATAATTTCCTTACTAATATATCATTTAGAGGGGCATGGATGCAATTTGGAGGTCTGGGGTATAGATACTAATACCATGCTTTGCAGTGTTATACAGATGAAACTGTAAAATCCTTTTTCTCCGAAATGCCAAAAAAGGTTGCATCAACTGACAGGAGCTTTGTGCCCTTTAATCCATTTGTAGGGATTTATAATTGGATCTAATCACTAAGAATTCCTTTTCTTCTTTTTTTCTTTAGGTTCGAGTGAAGGCAGCTCTTAACAAGCAGAATAAAACCAGATTGATTGGACCAAATTGCCCTGGCATTATCAAGCCTGGAGAATGTAAAATAGGAATCATGCCTGGGTATATCCACAAGCCAGGTCGTGTTGGGATTGTATCTCGTTCTGGTACATTGACCTATGAAGCGGTATGGCCCATATAGATTGTTTGCGTATTTTTTTATTGTAATGACTGGTTATGTATAAATGAGTTTGTCTTTGTTTGACAGGTATTTCAAACAACTGCAGTAGGTCTTGGACAGTCAACCTGTGTAGGTATTGGTGGGGATCCTTTCAATGGGACCAACTTTGTTGATGTTATAAAAAAGTTTCTTGAAGATCCTCAGACTGAAGGTAACTGTTAGCTCACAGAATCACCAGTGTAGCATTGATTCCTTTGCTTCTTTCAGGAGTGAGAGAGAGCTGTGGGATGGCCATCTCATTTTCTGATGTTTTGAGTACAACTGATTATTTAGTAGTATTAACATGTTGCACTTACAATTTGTTATAGATTCTCACTTCGTGTTTTTTTAACAGAATTCTTAGTAATTTGAGGCCTGTTGCACATATACTTTCAAGATTGATGTGTATTCATTGTGCTTCTGTATGGTAGATAGTGTCTTTTACAGTTATCAATGATAATGTCATTTGCATTTCAGGTATTGTTCTTATAGGAGAGATTGGAGGAACTGCAGAAGAGGATGCAGCTGCTTTGATACGGGTATATGCTTTTGAGACTTCTTGCATTTTTGTTTTACTATAATTGATTTCCTAGTATATTCCTCCAATTCTGCTTGACAGTTTTTTTGCTCAAGTCCTTTTATTTGCTCAAAGAAATGCTGCCTGGGGAAGCTATTCATATCCTTGTCAAGAAATTCAACACAAATTAGAGTCCAATTTTACTTTTTTCATCTATATTGTCATTGATTTAGTAATGTTCTCCTGTGACAAGAAATTAGTCAACAATAGTTGCTCTTTTCTCTATGTGGCCACCAATATCTCATCACATTCATTTTGTACATTTTTCCTTGCTATGGCTTTATATAGTTAATTTAACTGATGTTATTAGTCCCCATCAAAATAGATTGTCATCTTGTTATTTGTTTCAGTGTTACCTCTGAGTTGCATACATTGGAGCCAGACTAGCCATAACTCATTCTAAATATGTCTGCATTGAAATTTTTCATTGAAGTGTTCTCTAGATTATTGATGAGTCAGGATTTGTTGGTAAATAAAGCCAGAAGTTCTATACTTTCCATTCTTGCAGTGAAATGAGCCATGGATTCTTCAAATTGCCTTCAACTGAACTATCAATTATGAGATGATTATTTCCATTGTCATATTAAATGTTGCTTGGCAAAGGGCAGTCTTAGTTTTAGGTTGTATACTACCTTAAATGTTAATCCAATTTGTGCTGTCAAATCGTCTTATTTTTCAATCTATTTTTATGATAATTTTTTTTATCTTTTCTAAACAGGAGAGTGGAACTGAAAAGCCTGTTGTTGCATTTATAGCTGGACTTACTGCCCCACCAGGTCGTCGCATGGGTCATGCTGGAGGTTTGCACATTTTCTTCTATGCTATTTCTACTGTTTTTGACATGTTTTTTAGTTTGGAAATTTGTGACTTTACAATGGGCAATCACATTCGCGAGTCAACATGCTTGAGTCGTTAAGTGCTAAGAACAATTGGCTGTTTTATCATATTCCCCATTCACAAACTTCTGCAACCTGATCTGGAATATATGCAAATTCTTCTTTATTATGTTCTGTTTCTTAGTTTTCAATCATTTAGAACATTTGCAAACTCAATAATAGACATTGGTCAGATATCAATAGAAATGGAGTTTTTTTATCGAAATGGATGGTTTGACAGAGCTCTTGTCCTAGTGTTCCTTTTCTCCATGGTGAAATAGAATTTGATGTATGTGGTTATTAGAAAGCAAGTTGTATAGGATGTTTACCCAATAGGTCGATACATTTCTCGAAGGTCATGGTAGAGCTTTGTTTTGAGAGGGAAATGCTTAGCAGTCAATAGACTGACTGCATTGTTACATGGAAGAAAAGATCTTGCAAATACTGGAAAAATTTTGATGCCTTGTATAATTTTAAGTCTATATATTGCTGATATGGATGAAAATGTTGGAAGGAAAGAAGGTTCCAGTGGACATTGTGAACAAGCAAAAAATGAAATTCGTGAAATGGCCCTTAAGTTCCATTTGTCTCTGATTAGTTTGCATACTTCTCTGAGTCATGGATGAATTTCTAAATTTCTATTGATATGGACATCATGTTACTTCGACATTCTGTTGTAATTGGGCAAAACTTCTGCTTTCCCTGCAGCAATCGTGTCAGGTGGGAAGGGCACTGCCCAGGACAAGATTAAAACCCTACGAGAAGCAGGGGTGACAGTGGTCGAGTCCCCAGCCAAAATTGGCATGACTATGTTGGATGTCTTCAAACAAAGGGGTCTTGTCGAATAGGAGGCATCTTCTGTGTTACAAATGGAAAAAATCAAGCTAGTTTCTCACGTTTTCTCTTATTGTGCATTGTTTTTGAGCATGCAATGTTGACACCTGCTTACTCTTTTTGAGGTTTTGGTTTCTGTTTCGCACAGTGTTGCCGATTTTTGTGAGGCTGTTAAAACAGCATCACAATAAGGTTCATAAATGAGTATTTGGCATCTCATTACTTGTTTTATTGGTTCAATTCCATACTTCAGATGAGAGTACCTGCACGGTGGTGAATGGCATTATTTATGCTACTGATCTGAATGTCTCACCTATTTGGTTTTATCCATCCGGTGGTGTTGCAGGTTAGGGTTAATTTAAAAAGAGGTAATTTCTTATGAGTCCCTTGAAATTTTGTAATTTCTTATTAATTAAATAGAGTTTTTTTTTTTCGTCCTCTCAAATTTCTTTTTTAGGCCTTTTTCGCTGGACGCGCCCCTACCCTTCCACGTGTGCGTCCATCTGTGCTCACCGCTTGCTCGCTGCTCTTGTTCCTACCTCAAATCCTTTGCTCGAGTCTCCAGAGGTGCTTATTTGCTCATTGGTCCATCGTCCTCCCTCCCTTTCGCTCGCTTCATGTGTACGCTTGCTCGTGGGCGAACTCCAAAAGTTTATCTTGCGCTCAGTTGATCCCGCACCAGGGTCTGATAAAAAATTAAGTAAATTTGTTATATTTTGAGGGACTAAAAGAAACTTTCAACTATAATAAGAAAAGTGGTAAAGCTCAATTCAATTAATTTAAGTGGACATAAGTGATTAAAAGTGAAGTTATTTTTACCCATTTTTATTGTTGGTTATGGAAAAGTAACTTCTTGAAAATTAATTTACTTTTATTAGCTTTCAAATCATAAGTAAATTATGCACTATAAACGGGTATTGACATCATTCAGATTGAAATCCCGATGAATCATTTTAGTATTTTTTATCCTCCTATGGAGACTTTTGGTGGCATATGGTGAATAAGCACAGATAGCAGAACTATTGGAAGCATGTTTGCTGGATGCCTTGCTTAGGAAGGCAGACGGACAACAACTAGAAAAATAATTTAGGCGAAAGTAGATCAATGGAAGTGAATGGATTGTAGGAGTTGTCTACTCGAGGTATCTAATGTTTCCAATTAATTTCTAGGTCCAAAATAGGCTCAACTACTGTCAAAATCAATATTATGAATGAACATGCTAGCTGGACATCCAATTGGATTGTTGCTGCATCACCAGAACCATCTTGGATTGGCAATAAATTATTCACTAACTAGATATGCATGGGATGTCATTAATTACATGAAAGAACAATGCATTACAAACTATGTCCTATGATACAATTTGTTGGAAGGTTTCTAACCATACAGAGATCTGATGCCCCAGATAAATAACTAACCATTGATTTTTTAATCATGATTCCATCAAATAATGAACAATTGCCAGTGCATGTGCTGGAGAGGATGATGGTGTTTCCTTTGTAGAGCATGTATTTTCTATGGACTATGCATTTGCTATATTTTGATCTCATTGGCTTTCCAATAATTGTTTAAGTAATTGAGCTTGTTTATATCAGTCTGTTTGGGAGCCATTCTGCACAATACTTGTAATATACCATGCCTTATGGAATATATTGGTTTTGCTTTCTTGCAGGCAACAAATTCAAGAAATATATGCTACAAATTGATTTTTTTTGGTGGGGGACTTTATATGTTTGATATAGGCCAAAATGACCTCACCAGTGCATTCTATTCAAAAAACGAGGACTAAGTCATTGCTTCTATCCCAACCATCTGGGTGGAATTTGAAACTGGAATAAGGGTCAGTCAAACCTCCTCAAATTAAACTTCATTGGAATTTATGAGCCAACTCCATTTTCATCCTTGGAACAAAAGCTTTTTGTGCTAAAATTACTAATTCATGTCCAAATTACAATGCTGAATCATGTGTCATGAACAAAAGTTTCAGTTATCTTGACACTCCAAAGGATGCCAGCTAACCAGAAGACACCCTTAGATTCGTTCTCACTTTAGAGAATCATTAATTAATTTTACTTTTGCACCGATGGTATGACCCGTTATTTTGATTGGTTGGTTTATGTTATGTGTAATTTTTCCAACTTTTGTTCTGTTTTCAGAAATTATATGACCAAGGTGCAAGGAAACTCTGGATTCATTACGCTGGCCCTCTTGGATGCCTACCACAAAATATAGCTGCCTTTGGTAAAGATCCATCAAAGCTTGATTATCACGGATGTGTGAGTTCTCACTATCATGCAGCAAAGCTCTTTAATTTACAGCTTCACGCACTTTGCTCAAAGTTGCAGGCTGAATTTGCAGATGCAAATGTCACTTACCTTGATATGTTCTCCAGAAAATCCAACCTCATTGCAAATTATTCTAGATATGGTAAGCAGTATCATGCCTTGTCTCAAATTGACTTTTAATCTGCATGCAACTCAAAAAAGAAGCATTAAGTCACCCAGTTGACTGGTTTTGACTTTAGTAAGCTGTATTGTCCTTCTTGACTCAAATTGACTTTTAATCTGCATGCAAGTTAAGAAAAAAAAGACAATATGTCACCCAATTGACTTGGTTCTGAGTCTTCTGACTTTGGGATTGGATTATATCTTGTTCTAGTTGGTTCATAAATTTTTTAGCTAGGTTCGCAAGCTAGTCTTGCCCCTGTAACATCACCTCGTCTAGTTTTCTATTATCAATGTTTTGTCCTTCGGGATTTGAGCATTCGACAACAGCATGCTTTGGTTACAGTGGCCCGCCATTGAACTACAACAGCCGAATCTCCTGTGGACAGACAAGGACTCTGGATGGGAATGTGGTGACAGCAAAAGGTTGCAATGGTAGCACAGAGTACATCAGCTAGGATGGGATTCACTACTCTATGCTGCAAATCTTCATGTTGCCTCCCGGATACTCACTGGAAAATACTCCGACCCACTGTTCTCCGACAGGATGCCCTTCCTCCTCAACCTGAAGTTCTAGTGTTTGCTACACTTGCTGTTACTGATCCCCTCTAATCAAATAGCTGTCTGTGGGACTGATTCATATGTAAATAAAACCCTGTGCTTAAATGTACATGAAAATTTGTTTTGCATTTCATGACATGATCTTCTATAGGATCGCTTGTAATGTCATGGGGGGAATAATCTCACAATGAAATTAAAAATTGGGCCTCTATGGTATTTTCTCTGCATAAAGTATGAAAAACTTTGTATTATCCAATGATTTCGGGTTGCTCAAAAATTATATTGAATCAAAATTTTTTTAAAAAATGTTTATGATATAACAAAGCCTCTTAGAACACTCGTCATCGCATTTATTGTCTGGTGTTACCTAGCTAAGCACCACCATATGTCAAGAGTTTGGAACCTACTTGATCCAATTTTATCAATAAAATGGATATATTAATCAAGGTTTTACGTTTCGGCTGAAACGGCTCGGTTTCGACCGTTTTCGAACCAAAACCTTAATTTTGATTTTGGTTTAGGATTTATTGTTCATTTTCTGTAGACTCGAGCACGGGCGAGCGTGTGTGGGGGGGGAGCGCGTGCGGGCGATCGCGCGAGCGGGAGCTCGCCGGGCTCGAGCGCGGCGCGGGGCGGGGGGGCTCACTAGGCTCGCGTATGCGCGGGCGAGAGCTCACTGGGCTCTCGCGTTCGCGAGAGGAGCTCGTGCCGGTTTCGTGTTCGAGCCCGAGGGCCCTACGCTCTCACCAGCCTACCGCCGCTCCCTCGCCTATCTCGCGCTCTCACCGACGTGGTCCCTACTCCCGTAAGCTGAGATCGGCCTTGCACCGGAGCCAGCGCTTTTGTCAATCTGATTCCAAAAAATAAATATTTATGATATAACAAAGCCTCTCATAACACTCGTCATCGCATTTATTGTTTGGTGTTACCTAGCTAAGCACCACCATATGTCAAGAGTTTGGAACCTACTTGATCCAATTTTGTCAATAAATGGAAATATTAACCAAGGTTTTACGTTTCGCCCGAAACCAAGCCGTTTCGCCCGAAACGGCAGGATTTCGACCATTTTCGAACCGAAACCTTAATTTTGATTTTGGTTTAGGATTTACTGTTCGTCTTCTGCAGACTCGAGTACTTGCGGGAGCTCGCCGGGCTCTCGCGTGCGCGGGCGGGAGCTCGCGCCGGTTTCGTGTTCGAGCCCAAGGGCCCCGCGCCCTTGCCAGCCTGCCGCCACTCCGTCGTTTATCTCGCGCCCTCATCGACCTGGCCCCTACTCCCATAAGTTGAGATCGGCCTTGCACCGGAGTCAGCGTTGTTGCCAATCTGATTCTAACGCTCTTGCCGGTTTCTGTCAAATACTGTTCACGTACATAATATTATTCACGTAATTATTCATTATTTTTTAAAATTTTTGAACATATTATAATTTTTTTAATTTGAAGTTAAATAAATTGAAATAAGGTTAAATTTTAGTCAAGATATAATTAATAAAAAAATATTTTTGTTGAAACTGAAATGAAAATAATTTTAATCGAAACACGTTGATTTTTTTGTTCACGTGCATGACCGTTCCACCGAAAATACAGCCAAAAAAATTTGTGTCGTTCTTACGCCCATGTGAATCGCTGTCATGAGATTACGCAGAGTTAGTTGTTCTCGTATGTTTATAAATGTTCATCTAGATCGTTCAGGTACTGAATTCATAATTTTACATGCAGATGTTTTAAACTCAATTGATGATGATGATGATTAGTTGTATTACATTATAATTAATAAATTATGTATATGTCAATTATATTTTAATAATAAGTTAAATTTACTTATATTAATTTTTAATTTTTTTAATCATATTTATATTATTTTTCATATATTTTTTATCAGTAATATATAAAAACAATGGTTAACTATCAAAATTAATTTTAATTAACTAAAATAATAATTAATATTATGGTAAAATTAAGTATAAATTTATTCTTAATTTTTCAAAATTTTTCAAATTTTTTCTAATATTTTATCGTATTTTTAATTTGAAGTCAAAGTACAATCAAAATATAGTCAAACTCTGATCAACACCCAATTAATAATTAAAAAAAATCTTTCGACCGAAACCGAAACGGCCGAAATTAAAATCAAAACAGTCTAAACGGTCGAAACGTATCGGTTTCTCTGGATTTCGAAATCGAAATCGCACCCGTAAACCTTGATATTAACTTATTTATGATCGCAAAAAATGTAGGAATTTGAACTCAGGATACAACCATCACATTGAGTAAACAAAAGTTGGCGCTCCAATCTCAGGACTTGATAGACATAAACATAATAAGCCCATTCTATGCTAAAAGAAAAAAAAAAAACTTGCTGCAAGGGATTCACAAAAAAAAAACCTTATATTCTGGAATTCTGTTCGAATTACTTACAAATTCTTAACTTGTGAAAATCAAATCTGAGTCCGAGTCATTTTGATCATCCCAAGTAAAGAAAGTAATGGAATCTTTACTCATCACTCCCTGCATTTTTGCTTATTACATAAACCCCCTACTTATCGTAATAAGAGAGGTGAGTAAAGTTTATACGAAGAATGGAAGAAAATCCACACGCTCTTGTAAACTCGATAGAATTGGGGTCGAGTATTGACACTGAGTAATGGACAATGATATAAAAAATATGCGTCTCAGATGATGGAAAAAGGATTATGGCATTTTTCAGGGGTTGTTTGCTAAAACCCCCAAAACTTAACACCTCATTCCGCCCCTGCCTCACCGCCATACCTCGATCCCCTGCTCTGCCACCCGATTCCCCCGTGACTTTCCTGTTCTCTCTCCCTCTCCGTCTTCCCAATTGAGATCGCCCCCCGTTGATCTCTTACTGACTGGCCAATGATTCCGTGGGAGGGTCTGAGTTGCTGCCTCGGGGCCGCCGCTCTCTATTTCATGAGCCGGAGCACTGGCAGGTTTGCTTGCTTTCATTCCTTGCTTGTTTGTCTGCTTTGCTTGCATTTTGGGGATTTTTTTTTATGGTGGATTGGAATTTTTTTGCAGGGACGCCGACAATCTCCGAGCGGCCACTAGGGTTAAGCAATTGGAGGACTTGGGTACGCTTTTATCTAAATTTACTAATTTAGAGGGCACTGATGTCTTTGCTTCGTGGATTTTGTCTAGATGAATGCTGTTAGCTAGGGAATTCAAGAATTTTGGATAAAGTTTGATTTATGGTTGGTATTACCAGTTGATTTATTTTGTTTTCCTGGAATAAAATGCTCTTTTTTCATAATTTTTTTTGCCGTGAGTATAAAGGTTTTGTCCAGGTGAATGTTGGTAGCGGTTTTTGTATGATAAAAGTAACGCAGGGCGTGCAACAATTCTGCATCAATTACGTGTTCTTGTCATTTGGTTCATCTGAAATGCTTGGCATTATGCAAATTAAACGAGTTTTCAATTCAAAAGAACATTTTTATCAAAAAGGGAAGGATCTTCAGACAAATTCCAAACTGTAGTTGCTTTATGCAGTCATATATATAGTTCAGCTTTCAGTATAATAATTTCTGAATTTACTTGATTTCTTCTTAAGCAAGCTCTGTCCTGCTTCCTTCTCATGTGTTGATCACCATTTCTGTTTAGTCTATAGTAGTAGTAAAAGCATTATACTTATCTGGCCTGTAAAGACTGTTGTGTTAGCATGTTGACATTCAGATCTCATATCCTCTCTTTAACATGACATATCTAACTTTTAGTACTTGAGTTTTGTTTTGCGCTCCTAATCATAACCTTACTTTTTATTATTTTATTTTTTTTGGCGTTCTGGCTCATGCAAATGAGTAGTGACTTTGTTTGCCATGATATAGTTGTCTTGCTAGTTTCAGAGGGATGGTTTGGGAGTGGATCATCTCATTTTTTTGGCCCATTCCCTGCAGCAAATCTTTTGGATACAGCTTCCAAGGCTATACCTGTCGTTGTTACTGTTTCTGGACGAGTTGGATCTGATACACCAATCACTTGTGAACATAGTGGTTTGAGAGCTGCAGTAGCTGAGGAAATGGTATTTTCCTCATGCTTCTGGACTTAGAAAAATCATTTTGAATAGCTTTGTAGATGACCCTTCTTTAGTAGTCAATACCTTTTTACAGGTAGAACAACATTTCCTGAAGCATAATGATGCTGGGTCATGGATACAAGACTCTGCTTTGATGCTAGCCACGAGTAAAGAAGTTCCTTGGTACTTGGTGAGTAACTGATTGGTTCTTCTCACTTCTCTGGTGGAATGCTAGCTGATATTTGTTGAGAGTTAGTTCTATTATGTCTAACTCAATGTTTTGATATTACACCTTGCATTAGAAATAATAAAAGAATGGCATCCTGCAAGGTTTCTCTTGTGGAATTGATCTACCATACTAGCATATTGTTCCTTTTTTTGGTAGACAAGAACCCCCAGGGGTGAAGTACAATAAATATAGAACAAACTCTGGCAGATTGCCACTAGTAGCATACTTGGTATAATATCTTGGAAATTCATTGGGATAATATATTGTTTCTTTTACTAAATGTCATTTGAAGTATGTTTGTCTAAAAATACACATGGTTCTCTATGGGTTGTTTTTCCTTTGGAGTTGCATTTGGAAAGGGTATGGTTTGTTGTATTTGATTTTGGTCACCTAAGCAGCATCTGGTTGCTAGCAATTTTTGTGGCCTTCAGCATAAGAATAGCCGTATGAAGAAAGGTACTGCCTGATGGGTCTTTCTAACAATTGTTATAGTTGCACTTGGGGGTGTCTGTTTGTGGGTAAACAGAGGAAAGCATCAGAAGTTGGAGAATTGGCCAGAAGTGAGTCCCTAATGTGGCAAACATGGAACTTTTCTATGATTCTTTTCACATGGCTGCAATCTGAACTGCATCTGACTGCATGGCCTAGACCAGATTGGTTTGGTTCTGGACAGATCAAACTCATTTGGTTTTATTTGGGTTTGGTCTAATTTGTTGTCTTGAGTTGATATTTTGTATATTTTAGCTTATTTTGAAATAGTAGGGTGCTTTAGAGTATGTTTCTAACTTAATGTTCTCACTTCTGGAGAATTTGGGGCTTCTGAAACCAATGTTACAACAAGTAAATGGTAGCTTCTAGGAAGTGGCTCAACCTAATGTTAAGTTCTAAGAAGTCAGGAGTCTTGGGACTGATGATGAATGAGTAATCCTAGATTTGGATTAAGCTGCGAAGGTTTTCCTTTTCTGATAATTTTGATTGGATTTAAAGATAGTATTTGAATGTATTTTCTGCATGTCGGTGATATTCTGGGGGAGAAATCATTGCCACATCTACTTTAACAGCACAGTTGTTTTTGGTTATGAAGGGATCTTGTAGTTTTTTTTTTTGGCATTTCACATGTAGTCTGGAGTGCTATCGTTCAAAGTTGGATGAGGATGACCAGTGGTAAAAAAATAGTATCATGGAAGGCTTAGCTGCAACTTTTTACGGAAACTATTGCTCTGGATTTTATCAGTTTGCTCTTTTCCAAACTCCGACTTTGGTCATGATGGATTAAAATGATATGCTTAGGAAACTAGTCTTCTGCTAATGAATACCTTGGTTAGCATCTTTCTGGGGGAACTATGTGTACGTGGTGGGTTCTCAGCATAGAAAAATGCCTTGTTCTTGATTGAAGAAAAAAAGACTAAGGGTGCGTTTGGTTCGATATTAGAATTAAAATCATCCTATTTTGACCAGTCTACTATCCAAATACCCAAAAGATAGCCAAACTATTTTTATGTTACTTCAAAAAATAAATTATCATATTATTATTATCTTTTATTCATTCAAACTTTAATAAATAATATATCCAAAGGCATAAAGGTAAAAAAAATTTAAATTATTTACTAGGCAGACTAGCATACAAATACCAAAAATTTGACCAGACTATTTTTTTATACTTTAGTCTTGATTTTGAGTTTGAGTTTGACTTTAATTCCAAATTAAACGGTGCTTAAAAGAAGAAGCCAGATAAATCCTTTTGATATATATGTTAAAGAAGAAGAGAAAAGAGTTGAAAGAAGAGAAGAAGAAGGAATTAGAGAGGAAGAAAGAGGTGTAGAATATTTTCATTAGTTTAAGACTTTAAACATAATTGTACTAGTATATCATTCAAATACTTGAAGTTTTGGATTCATCACAATCCAAAAGTCCGAGATCTTAATAAGCTAAGTAGAATTAAAAGCCAACTTGTATTGAAATTGAGCTAAAGTTAAAAGAGTCTCGAGTAGAACTTTAGAGTTATAGGACTGCTCCTTATAAATAGGAGTGTAGATCTAGGGTTTATGTATTTAAAAATCTCAAATGCTATTCCAATATATAGAAGTACTTCATTATTGATTCTAAAATCTTAGATTAGCTGTCTGAAACTCTAGTTCTGTGACATAGTATCAGAGTTTAGGCATTAAGGATATGAAAGTAATAGCAGAAGCCAAAAGATGGCAAATAGAGATGATTTTAAGTCATACAAAGGAGGAGGAAACCTTCATATTTCAATCACAAAATTGAAACGCATTCATAATTATCTTCCATGGCAAGACCCATGAATTTATCTCAAATCTTGAAGGAGATGAAAATATCTGATGAAAGACTCATCAAAAGATCCTGTAATTACGGAGGACTAGAAACTAGAAAACTCAGATGTGATGTCTATTTTTCTGAACAATGTGGAATTTGAAATAGGTTGTGGTTTTCTCCACTGTGTGAGTGCAAAAACCATTTGGGAAAAATTTCGCAAGATATATAGAAGCAAAAACAACCTGTCTTGTGTATTTTCTATTTGATAATAGATCTATAACATGTGACAGAAAGACAGAGAATTAAGTATATATTTTAATATACTAATTGGTTTGTGAAATGAATTAAAATATTATATACTAGTTAAGTCAGAAGTCAACCATAAAAATCAAGAAGGGCAGAAGATCATATAGTTCTTTCATAGCTTAGACCCTCAGTATAAACAATATAAAGTCAATTTTTTGGCTGGAAATGAGCTGCCTCCACTAGAAAAAATATATGGGACTCCAAAAGGTTGGTGCTATTTCTGCAAGCCAAAAGACAACAAAAGAAAGCTTGCTATGATCTCAAGAGGAGAGATAGGATATGGCAGAGGAGAAAATAGTTTCAGAGGAAGAGGAAAAGGAGGCTGTGCTGACAGAGGAAGAGGAAGTAATATGAGATGTACAGAATGCGGCAAATCAAGACACAATTGACAAATGATGGTTGGTTGTTAGTAAACCAGCTTGGACAGATAGTGTCCAAGCAGATTAATATGCAAAGACAGATTTGAACAACAAACCACAGAAAACTCCTCTTGATCTTTAGCAATCATATCAAAAGAGTATGGTTAGTTGATCAAAAAAATACTTCTTTCTTCAAAAATATAAGTCATCATGACAATTATAGAGGTTTTTGGATCATTCGTTTAAGAGTATTTGATCATATGATATGTAATAAATCATGATTTAATTATATAAATAGTTGTATAGTCTCGAAACTAGTGACATTAGTAGATAGTATAATATCTCTTGTAAGAGGACAATGTGGTATTCATCTATTATTCTTGTAATTGTCATCTTCTTTATATCTCCCCAAATTCTTTGTCAACTTGATGTCTATCAGTTAAATAACTAATGACTTGAATTGTTTAATAACTTTTTATCCAATTTATTATTCCTTTTAGGATTTTCATATGAGGTGGAAGATCAGTGGGGTGTTGAAGGATTTTACATTTTGAAGGATGAAACAACTTAGTCAGGGGTCATTTAAATGATAATGTAGGTCTGGTCATCTATCATCTTATATATTTAGACTGTTATTTTTTAGGATTAATACCTTTAAAATTGATCTCTGTCAGATCTGTGAGTATACAAAACATTATAGGTTAATGTATTTGACTAAGATGAATAAAACTGATAGTATTTGTTTTAATATTGTTCATAGTGATGTATGGACATATAGGATAGCATCTTTAAAAAGTTACAAATATATTGTATCTTTCATAGATGATTATTTTAGAGTAACCAAGCTATATTTAATAAAATAGAAATCATAAGTGTTTAAAATATTTTAGATTTTCCATAAGGATATTAGAAATCAGTTAAACACATATATTAAAATATTGAGAACAGATAATAGAGGGGGTATATGACTCAAAAATTTCTAGAATATCTAAGGAAAAATGAAATTTTATTTCAAATATCATGTTTTTATATGCTTCAACTCAATATAATAGTGTTGTTAAAAGGAAAAATTAGCGTTTGTTAGAAATAGGCAGGAATTTATTGTTTAAAAGAAATGTACTTTCAAAATTTTGAAATAATGTAGTTCTCACCGTATCATATCTAATAAATAAGATATTAACTTTAAAATTTAACAATAAAAGTCTATTTGAAGTTTTTTGACTTGAGGAGAAACATTTACTTTTAAAAATATTTGGCTGCATATACTTTGTTTATAATAATGATTTATTCAGAGATAAGTTGAAATATGGATCAATAAAATGCATATTTTTAAAATATTCTAGAGACAAAAAAGGTTATAAGTGTTATAATTCTAGAATAGACAAGATTTATATATTTACATATGCAAAATTTTATGAAGAGAATATTTATTATCTTAGTCAAGATTAAAGGAAACTTGTTAATATGATGAGTGACCAAAATCAAGAGCAAAATAGTAGAATATAGTATTGTCAATCCCCTTAAGAGGTTATTTTTGAGAGAATTGACGAAACTAATAACCAATCAAAAGAGATTTTGGTATATATTAGAATGAAAAAATAAAAAGAGTTCTTAAATTACCTCCTCAACCAAGTTAAATTCATTGGTGGAAGATTCACAGAAAGAATGTAACATGAGTAACAAACTGTTGAACCTCAAACAACAACAATTTCAGAAACTCAATGTGAGTAGAATAAAATCAGCCAGGCGTTGATGCTTAGCCCATTGTAATAAAAAAATGCAAATGAGAATGTAATATTTCATTGGAAAGTATGTCTCATATTTTTTTTTTTTTGACTTCATAATACATAAGGTTTGTTTAAGTGTTAGTAAAGAACAAAATACTTAGGATATTAGAGGAAGTTTTCTCAGATAAAAGATGGAGAGAAACCATAATATTTGAAATGGAAGCTTTACATAAGAATAGTACTTGGGAATTAGTTTCTAAACAAAAAAATAAATCAATAATAGAATGCAAATAAGTTTTCACTATAAAATACAATTTTGATGGCAATATAAAGAGGTTTAAAGTAATAATAGTAGAACAAAATTATATCTAAATATATGGAGCAATTTTTTTTGAAATCTTCTCACCAATGACTAAGATAGTTTAGTGAGAATAATTCTCTCTTGTGTTGTAAATAAAAAGTAGAACTTACAATAGTTAGATGTTAAAAATATATTTTTTTCATAGTGATTTTTAACAAGAAGTGTACATTGTTGAGTCAATAGGCTTTAACTTAAGAAAATGAGGGCTAGTCACCAAATTACAAAAATCCCTTTATGGTTTAAAGTAATCCCCAAAAACACGATTTTAAAATTTTTATATAACTTTTGTAGAGTATGATTTTAAGAGGAATTAAGCAGATCATAGTGTTTTTATTAACAAAAACACATAATAAATTAAAGTTACTTATTTATGTTAATAACATTGTGTTGATAAGAGACAACAGTGAGGGAATAAACCAAATTTTTACAGATCATATTTGAAATAAAAGACTTGAAAATACTGTATTATTTTCTTAGAATAGAAATAACACATTCCAAAAAAGAACTAGTCATGTCTTAGTAAAAATATATAGTTAACATATTAACATATACAAGATTACTTGGTGAAAGACCAGTTAGGTTTCATGGATACAAACCTAAAGCTATATTCAGATTAGAAAAAACCGCTAAAAGATTTAAAAATGTATAGAAAATCAGTAGGAAAACTGATCTAACTATCATTAGACCGGATATCAATTATGTAATTGGAGTAGCAAGTCAGTTTATAAAAGAACTTAGAAAATTTCACTTAGAAGTTGTATTTAAAATACTCAGGTGCCTCAAAGATGCTCTAGGATTTAGTCTGATTTATGTTAAGTAGGGTAAAAAAAAGTTTATTTAGGTGCAAATTGAGTTGGGTCACTGGCAGACAGAAGGTCTACAATTGGTATGCGTATAAAACTAGGTAAAAAATTGATCAAATGGAAAAGTAAAAAGTAAATAATGGTAGTCTAAGTCCAAGTGTAGAAGTATAATACAAAGTCATGACCCTAATAACATATAAGATTTTGTGACTGAAGTCATTTCTCTACAAACTGGATTATTCAATGAAAGAAATATCTCAATTTTTGTGTGATAATCAAGTTGCAATTCATATATCTAATGACTTATTTTCTATAAAAGAAGTAAACACATTGAAATAGATCTCCATTTCATCAGAAAGAATATTTAGAATTAAGAATTAAGACTAGACTATATTAAAATAGAAAAGTAGTTGGTATACATTTTACAAAGTCTGTAAATTTAGAAAAACTGAAAAAGGTCATGACCAAGGTAGTATGTATAACATATATTAAGAAGAGGTATTAAAGAAGAAAAAAAGTTAAAAAAAAGAGAAGAAGAAGAAATTAGAAAAAAAAAAGACTCAGAATATTCTGATTAGCTTAAAACTTGAAATAAGGTTATACTAGTATACCATCCAAATTCTTGAAGTTTTGGATTCATCACAGCTCATAAGTTTGAGATTCAACAAATTGAGTAGAATTAAAAACCAACTTGTATTGAATTTGAGCTTAAATTAAAGAGGCCCGAGTAGAACTTTAGTATCATGGGATTGCTCTTTATAAATAAGAATATAGATCTAAGATTTATGTATTGAAAAATCTCAAAAATTATTCTAATAAATAGAAGTGCTTCATCATTGATTCAAAATCTTAAATTAGCCAATTGAAATCCTAATTCTGTAACATTATAAAATAATGCAGGTCAAACCTTTAGGTTTGCACCTTTTTCTATCATCTCTTTAACTTTTTGTGTGTTTGTTCTCTTGTATCCATTGGTGATGCCCTTGATTCAATGCAGAACTTGGAATGAGAGCTTTATCAACTGAATTTAATATGGAAAACTGGCAAAAAGTTGAAATCATGTAACCTTTTAGAACCTTCCTTTCAATAAAACTGAGAAAAAATGCCTTTCTCTTAGTACTTCAATTACCTAAGAAGATAGAGATAGTTCAATACCACAAATAAAGGGTTTATTAGGTATTCAGCTAACTGAATATGTGGTCCCTAAAAGAATTCATTCTTAATAAGATGCATAAACAAGTTCGGCTGGGCTCTGTTCATTTATGAAGATTTTTTGGCAGGCCCATACATTCCCTTGTCCTTTTTGATGGGAAAATATAGTCCTTGGTGGAGATTGGGGCATGAAATCCTAACTTTGAGATGATTTCCTCTTTGTATTTCTTCTTACACATGAGCAAGCCTTTTGATTTTTGTGGGAAGATGCTGCCTTGCAAAATTTTATATTGCCTAGAAATGTGGAACATTCTTGTTGTGAAGCTTTTCATAATATTGACATATTATCAAGAGAAGATTGGATGATAATTATGTTGAAATAATAAAGAGAATCGGGGTTTAAAATACTCACTTGAGACTTAAAATTTATTGGTTGTACAATGAAGTACGTTTCTATACTGGAGAAACTTAAGTTCATAACAATCTATTAAAGAAAACCCAAAATCAACTCGAAAATAGGTAGCTTACATAATGTATGCTGTTAGAAAAGTCCGAGTACAACTATACAAGGATGTGATACTAGAGTTTGTATGTGTTATTTTTACTTTCCTTTCAGAATAAAAAAAACTCGCTTAGAATACTAGGGTCTTGTGTAAGTATTTTGTAAGTTTTATTGATGTTTTTTCTACAATGATATGAATCTATTTAATAAAAAATGAGTTTGATATTAGCCGCATGTTCAAAATATTCCACGAAAAAGTGTAGAAGTAGTTTAATACATCAATTAAAATCTTGAGAGCTTATAATGGAGGAGACTTATCTCTCAAAAGAATTTTGAGAATATATTCATAATAGTTCCAAGTTTTCTGTTATATCACAATAAAATGTTGTGGCTGTGAGAGAAATTGTAATACCTTATTGTGCTCGATATTTGATCGCAATACAAATTGAACAACATATATAATTATGATTTACATAACACATATTGTTAATATTTATTATAATTACGAAGAACGCAATCCAAATAAAGATTATAAAGAAAAGTAATCCAACAGATGTTACTCAAATTCCTCGAGATAATAACTCAAATAGGAAAAATAAAGTAATCTAGTGTAAAAAAAACTTCAACTATGAATACACTTGTACGACCCGTTATCACAATCACTAAATTTTATCGGCTATTTTTCTGTAGATGAAAAAAATCAACGGAATAAAGTAAAGATGCTCAGTATGGAGTTACTGTCTTCAAATAATATAAGAGTTCAATAACAGAAAAGTAACAGTAAAAATAATAAAGAAAATAATATTAATAATAATAGCTATAATCGAAAGAGTTAACATCTACAATAAAGGCTAGATTAATAAAAAAGTGATTATCATAACTACAATAGTTAATAGTTAAGAACAGTGACTATGGATTTTCTGTTAATCTTACAGAGTTGGCTGTATCTCCCATCAGGCAAGATCGAATCAACTACACAAAAACCAGCATATGAGTATAACTTACTGATTTACATAATTGATTGTATTCCCGATCAGACAAGATCGTATCGAATTATAAGTAAATTAGATTATGAGTGGTCGTGCTCCCTATTAAGCAATGTCATATTACCTTGCATTCCCTATTGCGGATGAAATAGTGACCCCATATAATCATATAACAGTTCATGTTTCTAACACAGGAAATCGGCGATTATTGTGTTTGACAATCTTGTTAATTTCTTGCTGAACTAGAAAATCACAGATTGGTACTAGGGTAATAAAGTTCTGTTATATATGTCTCCCAATAAACCCAAAATCTAGTCGTAACAAATATCAAGGGTAGATTATAGACAGAGGGAAAAAAATTGACTTAATTAATAAATTAGGCTAAATTAATTAGGAAAATAACCTTAAAAGAAGGATATGAAACCATTAACAAATTCAATGCGAGAAACCGAGCCCAACGATTCTTGGATCACCAAATTCAGAGTTTAAATAAACGAGCCATGGACGATCGAATACGATTATAAAGGAATAATGGGCGATCAAATATGATTATGCAATCTAACCCTAAAAATATATAAAATAATAATTTATATCCTTTCTGCACCATTTGTTTCGAATAACTGCAAATGAAATATTATAATTTATATATAATTTCTCAAAATTTTGTCAAATTCTAATATAGTTCTTTTACACTAAAATTCTTAAATTATTCATATTATCATCTTCAGCTATTTATCTAGTAATTTTTATATGAACCCTTGATAAATCAGCAATTCAGAATTTAGACCTAGAGGTTCTCAAATCAGAAATTTACATATTTGCCGGATAAAACTTCAAAATTGCATATTGCCCCTTAGTAAATCCAATTCAAAATTGAGCTACTTGACTTCTATCCAAGTCATGTTCCAATTGAGTCCAAATCCAAAATAAAATTCAATCTAAATAGATTTAAATTAGATATCAATTAATTCACCAAATCAATATTATTATCAAATTGATATAATAATCTATTAATTTATTTGATTAAATCAAATTTTACTTGATCTATATCTTTATATAATTAGAATTCATGCTTCAAAAATCATTCTCAAAATCATTTCAAAATCTCCAATTGAACCAGTGATTAAGATCTAATCCAAACCATCAAATTCAGAATTTTTACTTGGTCCAACTAACTAAATTGTTATTAAAACCAAGATCTAATTCAACTCAACCTGACTGAACCAAAATTTTTCTTTTTCTTAATCATTTAAATGCTAACCCTAACAGCTCCTGCCACTGCACTATCAGGTTGCCGCTATTGTTGGATTGCCACCACAAGACAGTGCTCGTAGCCCACCATCGCGCACTGCACCGCAATAACGCCAACCACCCGCTGTGGCTATTTGTCACTATCTTGCCATGCCACCTTGATCGGTCGTCGCCCTCGCATTGGTTGTCGGTGGTTACTTCCTCCGACAAACTTGCTACTCATGATGGAGAAGAAATAGAGATTTTGCAAAAACACTTTTTTTAAAACCTTCATTCATAACAAGATATTTCAATTCTTGAACTATTCCCATAAAAATCCTCTTTTTATGAATTTTTCACGTAAAGATTCCCCATTAACAAAAGATTCAAAAATTTAAGATTATAATTGAATTCAAATAAGTCTATACAAACTTTTGCTTAGATCTAAGTCATGATTTTACATCTAAATGTTATGAAGATCGCCAAATTTAAAATAAATCTCAATATATGTTTGTTTTAGAAAATAGAAATAACAAAAAAGTCAGGGGTGTTTCACCTACCTCGACATCTAGTGATGACACGTTCTCACCCTTGTGATCTTTCCTCATTCCTACCTTCGAATAAGTTTTCAATCAAAAATAGATTAGCATAGAAAATGTATGTTACCATATCTAAATTCTAAATATCCAATCATGGATGGTTACCATGTCATGGATTATTGGATCCAAGTAATAATTAGTTACAAAAATAGACATCTCCTAAATGTTATTGGAGCTATTATAATTCAACAAAATCTATCTTATAAGTTTTAGGGTAATGTTGTACATTTTGTTTGATTAACAAAACATCATTTATTCTACTCCAAAATAAAAGTTCCCTTTAAATTCTTTGTTGTAATAGTGCAAAATTCTATATAGATTTTAAGGTGTTTGTTTATGTTTACTTTGTCCAAGATTTAAGTATAAATGAGGATAGATTTTAACTTAAAATTATTAGATGTATATTTGTAAGTTACTGTACAGTAAAAAGTTACAAGTATTATAATTCAACAAATCATAGGAGATGTATATCTATATATTTATAGATGTAATTTTAAAGATGTATCATGTTTTTCTGAGAAAAGCAAAGTCGTAAGATTTCTTGAAAATAACCCCTAAAATAGTTTAGATTTATTACTCCAACCAAAAGGAGAGGACAAGAGATTTGATATTATTTATATAAGAAGAGAGAAGGAGGGGTCTGAACAAGAGCTAATCTATCGGTCACTACTCTAGAGGGTGCAGAACAAACATATGTATCTCAACTGGCCAAGTGTACTTATTATCTATGTAGAATATTATCTTCCTATATCTTTGAGAAAGGAGAGAAGAAATTATGTCATATATCCGATAAATAATTTTGTATTTATAAAAACTATCCCCTAGTTTTAGACACTTTGTCTTGATAATTTCCACTGCCTTCATATCTAAAAATATAATAGAAGCACAATTCCAATTGGAGGCAAGTTATGAAAGTTGAAATGGAGGCATTGCACGAAAACAACACTTAGGAGCTAGTACCTTTGTCGGATGGAAAGAGAATAGTAGAATATAAGTAGGTATACATATTTAAAAACAGACCAAATGGGAGCATTGACAAGTACAAGGCTAAATTGATGGTTAAGAGATTTACACAGTCTTACGGCGTATGACTACTTTGACACGTTTTTACTAATAGCAAAATTCAACTCGATAAGAGTCATTTTGTCATTAGTTGGAAATATGAATCAAAGTCTATTATAGATGGATGTTAAAAATAATTTTTTTCGTTGGGATCTCAAAAAAGAAGTATATATGACATAACCATCTGAATTTATCAACTTTGGAGGACAATAACTAGTACTTAAGTTGAGAAAATTTTTATATGGCCTCAAGCAATCACCTAAGTTTTAGTTTAACAGGTTCAACACTATATTAACTAGCTATAGATTTCAAAGGAGTTAATTAAATCATTCAATTTTTATTGAAGGTGAGCAAGGAAGAAGAATCATACTATTTATATATGCGGATGGTATCATAGTAGCAAGGGATGATAGTGAAGGAATCAAAGGGATCAAAGAATTTCTGAAATTCAGTTTGAAATAAAAGATTTGAGCAAACTACACTACTTTCTGAGAATAAAAGTAACACACTCAATAAAAAACTGGTTTTATCTCAAAGAAAATATACACTGGATTTACTAGCTTAAACGGGCATGATGGGAAGTAAGATCTTAAATACTCCTATGAATTCAAACACAAATTTATATTTAAACATGTGTTGAAGTCAAATATTCAAAACAATGTTGAAGAATTGTGGGGCAACTCATTTACTTGACCATCATAATGTCTGATATTGCATGCTTAATAAGTAATGTATGTTAGTTTGTGCAATTTCCAAGTCATATAATGAAAGTTGTGTACAAAATCTTGAGATACCTAAAAAAAGCACTTAGAGTAGAATTATATTACAAAAAGTATGGAGATTTGGACATAAACTGCTACACTGACACAAATTAGGCAAATTCAACTTTTAACAGAAAATCAACTTCAGCATACTATGCATTTGTTGCAGAAAACTTGGTTACATGAAGAGTAAGAAGTAGAGTATAGTGATAAGATTTAGTACAGAAGTAAAATATGTGAATTGTGTGGCGACAATCATTTTTGCAAGAAATATGATATTCAATAAAACAGACTACAATAAACTATTGTGACAATCAATTACCTCTATATATTTCAAACAATCCAGTTTTCATAAGAGAATCAAGCATATTAAATTGGACCTTCATTTTGTCAAAAAGGAAGAATTAAAGAGACATATTAATCTACAATATAGTTCATTATAGAAGCAATTAGTTGATGTACTCACCAAAGTCCTAAGAAAGAAATGCTTAAAAGAGGACATTTTCAAATTGAGCATTTTTGATATTTAGGAGGGTGGGGGGTTGTTGAAATAAAAATTAGAATTAGGGCTCAGAATACTCACGTGAGACTCAAGATTTACAAATGTGGTTGTGTAATAGTGTATCTTCCTATACTTGAGAAACTCGGGTTCATCACTATCCGTTAAAGAAACCTAAAAGTAATTCAGAAAAGGGTAGCCGGCATAGTGTAAACAGGCTATTAAAAAAACCCAAGTAGAAATTGTACTATGATAGAAACTCCCGCTTATATAAAGGATGAGATATTAGGATTTGTATGTATTCCCTTTACTTTTCTCTTAAAATAAAAGAAACTTTTTTCTTTGACTTCATTATTGTGAAACTCTAGATCCACATCTACCAAACCTTAGAAGTTGTAACAAATTATTGTGCAATATGTTGATGTGAACCATGAATAAGTTGTTTCTTTTGTTGCTTTTCTTTGGCACTGTGATTTAACTATTCCATGCTACCTACACAGTTTCAAGCTGATGGTATCTGTCTATGTGTTTTGGATGTAGAAATTTTCTAGATTGTAGAACTCCCCTATACATATTCATCAATCAGGCTACCCTGTGATTGAATTACTTGGTGCTACCTTTACAGCTTCAAGCTGATGGTATCTGTCCATTCCCTTGGATTTTTCTTTTAAGTGATCTAACTATTGGGTTTGGGTGTAGAATTTTTCATTGTAAAACTCCCCTATACATATTCATTAATTACACTTTAATACTTCAAATTGACCGTCTGCAATTGACTTTCCAAACTTGGTCAATTGTATGCTAGGATGATGGTACTGGACATGTCTTTGTTGTGGGTGCTCAAGCTGCAACAGGCTTTGTTTTAACAGTGGCAAGTGAAATTTTTGAGGAATCAGCGCGATCTTTAGTGCGTGGAACACTAGATTATCTCCAAGGTCTCAAGGTGCGGAGTTACCTGAAATCATGAAATTGCAGTGCTTTAGTTTGAATTTTGCTCTTCTGATATTAGTTTGTGTACTCAGATGCTTGGAGTAAAGAGAGTTGAAAGGGTTCTTCCCACTGGAACATCATTGACTGTGGTTGGTGAGGTAAGTTCAGGAACATGTTATTGTGACTGCTGTATGTATTTAAGTGATTAAAGTTTCTTCAAAAAATTGCGACTGTGTTTTCTTTGTTGGTTGCTAATTTTATCCAGACATTTTACATTGGAATGTAACATAGGTTAATAGAATCTAGTAACTTGTACAGTTGATTTATGCATTATTCCAACACACTATTTATGCTACGCTATATATATTTGTCGTGATCTCTTGTTTGAGCCCTAGTCAAGACAAATTGAACTACAGATACCATGTTAAGCTTCTGAGTAGAAGGCATTTAATATTTTCTGTTATTCCCTTTCTTTCTAAACAGGTTATGAAGGATGATGTTGGAAAAATTTGCATTCAGAAGCCCCACAAAGGGCCCTTTTATGTATCTCCGAAGCATATTGATCAACTGATTGCAAATCTTGGGAAATGGTCTAGGTAGTCTTATGGTTCTTATTCAAATTTATTCAATTTTGTGCTTGCTGTTAATGTATATTTGTAACCGGAGTTTATAATCGGTGACTAAAACATGTCTCTGCAGGTGGTACTATTTTGCTTCATTGGGATTCACTGCAGTTGGTTGCTTAGTGATTGGTCTGCATGTAAGTCAGTATTTTATGGAAAGGAGGCGACATGCAGATTTACGGAGAAGGTCAAATATTATTTCCTGTCTATACATTTGTTTGTCATCTAATGATCAAACAATGGAAAATTATAATACAATTTCTGAAGGAAAGAAGCACAGAACGTTCCTCTCTGTTTGTATTTTTGCACCCTTTTTTTATTAAGATGAACAACTACCTTTTTTTATCCTAGCGAGCAATCCATAATTGCTCATACCCTGGTTGATCAACTCATTATGATTGCTCATCTATTTCTGATATCAGAAATAAGATAGAAATATGTGTATGAATGATGGGATATTTCATAGGTTTTTGACTGATTGAATTCATCAATCTAGATGTAGCTGAGAGCAAACTAGTATTTTTTTATATGTTTTTTTTTTTTACAATAAACAGTTGACGGACATGAAACACTTCTTGTTAATGCATGATGGGCAATATGTTCTGCTTATCTATGGCACATTTGTCTGGGTATGGCAAGAAACATATCCATGAGCTGATTGAGAAATTCATGTGCATATAATATCTTTATTCACTTCTGTTTATTTTTATTCCATCTATTTATTCATCTAATCAATTTTGCTGCTTTCCTCCCATCTAGTAGAAGCATGGTTTTTCAGTTGCCAGCCAAATGTAGAATTTTGCTTAATTTGTTGATTGACCTTTCTATCCTGGGTGATTATGTTGCCAGCTCATTTTAACAATGATTGATGGATTTGTTCTGACAAAAAGAAAAGATTGATGGGATCTTGTTCTTCTATCATATATAACAGACTGTTTTATATGTGAGTGATGAAAGTATAGGATGTTTTCCAGCTAAATTTTCTTAATGAGATTTTACTTAAGTGTGGCAAAATGTTGATAATAATTTCCATCTTCTCATGGTTTTTCCATGAAAAAAGGAAAATTTAAGGATTATCTTTGTTTCAAATGGGAACCAGAACTTCAGATCCTGTTTGTGACAGAGTGCTATTTAAAATTTTGGAACCTTTTATGTGTTGAACTCATACACATGCAGGGTTCTAGCTGCAGCCACGCAGCAGGAGCAGAATGTTGAAGGTGAAATTGATTGCTTTTCCTGGTTATAATAGTGTACTGTTGTGTTTTTCACTTATGGATAATATTTCTGCAGGATCAGATGAGAATTCTGACAAGGAAGCAGATAATAAAAAGCAAGAACTTCCAGATTTATGTGTCATCTGTCTTGTGCAGGAATATAATGCTGTTTTTGTACCGTACGCATCTGTTTCTCATCTCCTCTTCAGTGCTCAGATATACATGTTCAGAGAAGCTTACAAGATATCATGTGTTATATTTATTTCCATACTATGACCTCAATAATCATGAAATCATTTTACAAATTAGTGATGCCCTTCTTGGTTTCTGTATATTTCATATTAAATGGCTATTTTTTGTCCTTGAAAAGATAATTACGAAAGCACTCTTTTCATTTTTTCCTTTAACCTGAAGTATTAGAAGATGATTTCATGCTATTGATTTGTCTGTCTTGACTTAATTTTAATCAAATATCTTATTGAAGATTATCCTTTTGCTTTAACTTGAACTAATTGTCTTTCGTGTTGTTAGTCAATATTTTAAGTTTTCATAATGTTCTGGAGTACAGGAAATTATTTCATATGCTTAACTATATGGATATCTGGGTCCTGAGTATGTTTATTTGATTGTCTTACCTAAATAAGCAACATGCAACGTGTTTGTGGAAATCCATTTGAAATTTCCTTCCTAGAGCGATAACTTTGCCATATTGTTTCTCTTTATGAATGACTATTTTTTGATGGCATGATTGTAAGAGAACCATTGAGCTCTCATCCTCTAGATACCTACTCTTTTACCAATATTAGCTTGATTGATGTTGTTGCTTGTAGGTGACTTTCTGTGTGCCTTTGTTCTGTCAATGACTTAATACTTCCATTTGCAACTGACATGTTGTTTAAGGATGGGGAATCCTCTCCTATTTCTTCTACATATTCGTGTACTAGTGAAGATCCTCATTCATTTTCTTGAATTGATACAAATATTGTGTTGTTTTTAAGAAGAGTGATTTCTTTGTACAGCAACCTATATTGGCCATTGATTTTCCTTTTCAAAAAGGTGATTTCAAGTGCTCCTAAAGTGTCATTTGTGATATTTTATCTAAATGCTTCAAGCCTCAACTACCTTTATATTTCTTTAGGGAATGAAAAACGCACAGTTACTTGCATTCTTCCTTCATATGCTCTTCCTATACTTATTAAGGATCAGGATGGCTTCTTAGGAGAAATGCTCTTGGTGTAGATATTCCTTTTGAATAGTTGTTTTCGTTTGTTCCCTATCATATGTATCATATTAACAGGGATAAAATCCTTCAAAGGAAGTTCAGTGGCTTGTGTTGATTATCACACAGGAAATTCCTACCACACCACCACTGCCTTAAAAAATTGTTTGTGTTTTCATACATATCCATTCGTAGGTTAATAAATAAAAAAAGGACCAGTTGGACAAAATTATCTTATTTCTTGGAAATGCATTATGAGTTACCCCATATTATTGAACTCCCTATTTAAGTATGCCAATTTAACTTGTAGTAAGAAATGAATCATATACTACTTTTTTTGTCAAAAAATTATTTGGTTTATCAGAGTAGTGTCAATCTGTCATATTCATTGAAGAATTAACATCTTTGGTTTATGCAACAACAGATCAAAGGTTCTATTGTTGTGGCATCATTGTATCGTCTCTATACACTTTTTTTTGTACCTTTCAAACTATTGCTTGCGAAGACTACACATCTTTACTGATAAAATGTCCACCATGCTCGTAGTGAACATAAATATTTGTCAACCAAATTCTAATATTAAAGCAAATCCTTTTGACAAGACTGTCAGTTTGACATCAAATAAGCTACATAACCTCTGCACTCTTCTTCTATAGTGTTTAATTGGCTTCATTTTTCTCAAGTCATTTGGTTGCCCTAGGATCCAAGCATCATGCTTTGATCTAGTTGTTGCTTGATCAACCAATGGTCACTATGCTGATATTTGGACTGTCCTAGACATGTCGTTCCATCTCTCATGTTATCCACTTTTTTAACCTTATTGTTACTGTTATTTCTAGTGATATCTGGATTAATGGAGCCATCCTATAACATCATATAAATTGATACAAGTGACCTACTATACATCATCTAATTCACATGTGTAATACCATGTGTCGTTGTCCGTGTCTATTCTTCTTGTTAATGAATGAAGGTGGGCCTGAATAGTTCTGTGTGTGATTCTAATTTGTGAATACCTAATGAGCTACACAGGGAACCTATTTGTTGTGCTTCCATCTTTCTCAATAGGTCTTATGGTTGGTTAGAATTTGATACTATTGCAGGCAAAGATGTTTTTTGAACATTCAAAATATTTGGCGAGAATTACGATCCCTTAATGTATATTGGATATGATTGTAAAATGGAGGGAAGTGCATTTTCTTCCATTTCAATTGTCTGGGGGAGTTTGTGCATCTGGAACATCTTAATTATTTTGTTCTTATGGAGGCATTTTAGCTTGTTGGTTAGGAGAATGGAGTATACTGGTACATTGCAACCAGGTTTTCCGAGATACTCTTCTTCAAATCTTAGTGTAAATTTGAGAGTGAACTAGGTTTTGTTTTGTGCCTCAAATATGAACATGATTTTAATAACTTACAAACTTAATCGTGCCACAATTCTCAACTTCAAAATGCCTAAACCCTGAGGCCATAATCATTTTCCTGCCTCTGTTTCTGCAAATGAACATTTCTATGGTCAACCTGAAATGACTGAAGAGCACTTGCCTAATTTTTCTTGCAGGTGTGGGCACATGTGCTGCTGTATTACATGCTCTTCGCAACTGACCAGCTGTCCACTATGTCGCAGGCGTATTGACCAAGCTGTTAGAACATTCCGCCATTGAAGCCACAGTTACTGGTCTTCGCTTGGGGTATTATTAAAATAACAGGATATTGGTTGATATGTTAATATAGCTGTGGATGGTTGAATTGAAGTTTTGCTGCTTTACAGAGATGAACTGCAGCCAATATAAGGATCTAGACAATATATTCTGGAGTAAGCCGCACTTGACCAAATGGGTCAGCACTGCAGTATTTTTATTAATTGCTTTGTCCTTGTTGAATAGATTCAAACTTGAAGAGTGTGTTCTCCTTTCGCTTTTTTTGAAATATGTATCCATCTTCCTTGCAAAAGACTTGTACCCATTTTGGGTGAGGAGATTTTTTTTTTTTTTGTTGACTTTCTGTATATAAATTGACATCCCAATTGACAAGTATGATCCTATGGTTGATCGATTTGGATCTACAACCCGATCAACCGTAGTGATGGTTGCAACTGAGTCCATTTCCATTGCATAGTATGTATTGGGGGAATAGAAAGAGTATTAAACCGGATCAATATGGTGAGTTGGACACCAAATCATTCCAAAAGTTTAAACTCATGGGATATGGGTCTTTTTCACTATATATATTGAATTCTATCCATCCGATATCTGATGTGAGATTAATTTATTACACCTGACCTCATAACAATTTCTCTTTTAAGGTGTGATTTGACCACATTAATTTTAACACTCTTAATCAAAAACTCTTTTACTCAATCAGTTCCACCATATTACTCATATTAACGAATTTTTGTCTCATTTTTTTGATTTTTTAAGAGAGATTATTATGTGACTCAATTTAGTTGTATCATCACGGTAATTTCGGTTTTAAGAGTTACATGATTTCGAACTTAGAGTTCTGATATCACTTATTGGAGGAGTCAAAAGAATGTCAAACTGAACATAGTTTCGAACGTAGAGTTCTGATATCACTTATTGGGGGAGTCAAAAGAGTGTCAAACTGAATCAATATAGTGAGTCAGACACCAAACCATTCTAAAGTTTAAGTTCATGAGATATAAGATTTTTTATTATATATATTAGACTTTATCTATTCAATATCCGATGTGAGACTAATTTATCACACCTGACATTATAACAAGTATGCAATAAAATTTGTATCATTATTATTATGGAATGCAATGCAAGATCTCTTTAGTAATGGGTTAATCCGGATTATCCTAACCTGTTACGAAATGTTGGAGTAGGGTTATTTCAAAACTTTCAATATTTACCCGTATTTATTTCATATCTAATTTAAATGTAATATTCTACTTTTAGTCTTATTCCAAATAAATTAGAGTAAATCTTTATCCTAACCAGCTCCAATTGGGAATCAAACAAACACATAATGCTCACATAACGTATGAATGGCCACTGGAGAAAAGAAAGGAAAGTAATGCGGGTCCTAGCCATTGTATCAACCTTGATTAAGCTCCAATTTAATTCTTATTTTTAAATATATTCCTATTCATGCAAATGTCGATCTAATATTTGGATAGTTTTTTATTTCTGGAAAAACTAAGTTGAGATCTATACATTTTTTTGGCCTGAGATTCTATTTTGGGTATTTGGGAACTTGAGAATTTTAGTTTTATTTTTCTTGATAACGATACCCCTAAGATGAACGAAAAGCAGATGGAAAAATACACTAGATAATGCATGTGCGTAAATGAACCCTAAGAAAAATGCGTATAAATTGGTTATGACATCCTCCTCCAATAATATAATCTATATGTAGTTATTTTTTTACCCTAAATTAGTGATGCAAAATATTGTAGTAGATTTTCTGAAAAAAGTTTAAAATAGTAGGATATTATATGTAATTTCAAATATTAATACCTTAAGAGCACACATTCAAAAATTTGAGAAAGCATACACTAAAAATCCCCTCTTAGCAAATTGTGAGAATGTCGACTACAAGATCCATTACCCCACCCCCTGAAAAAAACAATGATAATAATAATAAATTACACAACGTACACTACCACTGGTCAATAGCCAACGATCCTTTTTTGTCATCATTTGATTTTCTTCCTTTTTTCCATTTTATGTTGAAGTGTTTGAATATGCCTTATCCATGAAAAAAACAGTGATTGTGTTGCCACCAGATGATGAAAGGTGGCAACTCTCCTCCGCCCAAGAGCGCCAGCCCTATCTGCTAACCAAAAGCCATCATTCCATTCTTCTCTTTTTAATTTATGGACACTCACCAACTCTATACCAGCATTCCAAATCAAGGATTTATAGGAAAACAAGATAGAAGAGGAGAGCCTCTCTCTCTCTCCTCTCTTCTCTATTCTGACTTCAAATCTTTCAGTTGTTTTCTCAAGTGAGCATTTCATTTCATTTTGTTTGTAGTTTGTGGATCAAGGAACACTCAAATTATGTTTTTTTTTTTCTCAATAGGGTCTTTTTGGTAGGATTTCTGTGGTTGCTTTGTTTGTGAGAATGTCGACTACAAGATCCATTACCCCACCCCCTGAAAAAAACAATGATAATAATAATAAATTACACAACGTACACTACCACTGGTCAATAGCCAACGATCCTTTTTTGTCATCATTTGATTTTCTTCCTTTTTTCCATTTTATGTTGAAGTGTTTGAATATGCCTTATCCATGAAAAAAACAGTGATTGTGTTGCCACCAGATGATGAAAGGTGGCAACTCTCCTCCGCCCAAGAGCGCCAGCCCTATCTGCTAACCAAAAGCCATCATTCCATTCTTCTCTTTTTAATTTATGGACACTCACCAACTCTATACCAGCATTCCAAATCAAGGATTTATAGGAAAACAAGATAGAAGAGGAGAGCCTCTCTCTCTCTCCTCTCTTCTCTATTCTGACTTCAAATCTTTCAGTTGTTTTCTCAAGTGAGCATTTCATTTCATTTTGTTTGTAGTTTGTGGATCAAGGAACACTCAAATTATGTTTTTTTTTTCTCAATAGGGTCTTTTTGGTAGGATTTCTGTGGTTGCTTTGTTTATAAGGGAAGGTCAAAAATGGCACATGAGAATTTTGGATATCTTTTGTATCTTTGGTATGTGTTGGTGTTGCTGCATCTTAGTTGGGTAGTATAGACTATTGGTGAGCAAATGAGGATATGTTGCAAAAAGGTAGTATAGAATCCATTAAGTACATTTACTAATTGCCTTTCTGGTGCATTAGATGGCTCATCATTTTCTTCTTCCATACTTTTATTTTTGGAACAACATTTTGCCACATTTTCATACTTTGTTTTGTTTCATCCTCTTCACTTTTTTCGCTTCTGGCCACAATCAAATCTTTTTTTTCTTTACCTGACTGTTCTACTAGCTGTGTTCTTTTTCCATCATTTTCACATTTTTTTATCAAAAGAATCTTTTCAATATCTTCACATCATTTTCTTAAGTTTGATTCCTTTTACAAGTTTCTTTTTCTAAGAAGGATTCTTCTACATTTATGCACCATCTGTTTCTATCTATTGAGTAGATTGATGCTCTCTTCATTCTTTAGCTGGCAATCACCTTCAATTTGCTTTTTCTTACTATTTGTTTTTGTTATCTTTTGTATTTGGGTTTTGTGTCTAGAATTCTCCCTGAGCTTGGTTGTTTCAACTTAGATCTGAGGAAGCGTAAAAGGAGAAAATGGCCCAGATGTTGGCGCCTTCCATGCAATGCCAAATGAGGATCCCAGGAAGTAGCCAAGCTCAATCTAGGCCTATGATGGCTACGAAGTTGTGGAAGTCACTACTGCTGAACCACCAAAAGTCCAAGGCCAAGAAGGGATCCTCCAGATTCAGGGTGTTTGCCCTGACGTCAGGAGCAACAATGAAATTGTGTCAAGGCTGGAGGACCTGCTCAACACGGACATCACCCCTTTCACTGACAAGATCATTGCAGAGAACATCTGGTATCAACCGTCAATAGTTAAATGTTCTGTGGACAATTGATAGCTTGCAGAAAGTGTGTGCTAGTGCAGCTATAGGTGCAATAGATGATCGAAAAAAAAAGTAGATGTGATTTGGATTTTTCTTTCATTAACGATTGTCTAAGTGGGAAGGGAACAGTCTAAACTCTCCATTCTTTTCCTTTCTTACCGTACTATAGCTAGATTTTCATTCTCTGTGAGATTGTGGATAGGCCATGCCACTGAACCTCAATTGTCTCATTGATCCAAATGTTGGTTCATACACCTAGTCTCTCATGTAGGAGGTTATGTCATCTCTACTATGGGGCCTTGGTCATGTTGTATGCCAACCTTGTGCAACCATTTCCTATAAATATCACAATAACAGCACCCCCTTTGTTTGTTGAGCGCCGTTTATTTCTGAGAGAAATTTTGTTGTAGGATTGGTGGAACAGGCATCAATATCCGCAGCAAATCACGCGTAAGCTGAGATTTAGTTTTATGCCTTTATTGGTACTTACTTTTTAGAAGATTGAATATTGAAAAAGGGTGCCATGCATTTGAAGTTATTTGTTTCCCTCATTTGGTGATGGATAAATTATTTGAGCTTTAATGATATAGACAATATCAAAACCTGTGGAACACGCGTCAGAGCTTCCAAAGTGGAATTATGATGGCTCAAGCACTGGGCAAGCTCCTGGAGAAGATAGTGAAGTCATTCTATGGTAAGATCTGATAGCTTCTTTTGATGTTTTGCAAAGAAAAGAAAACTTATTTAAGTCTTTAATAGAAATTCTCTATTCTGGTTGCAGTCCTTAAGCAATTTTTAAGGATCCCTTTAGGGGAGGGAACAATATCCTGGTAATATTATATAAATCAACATGTCAAATGTTGTGAAATTTATTCAGTTCCTGATGCGAGATAATCAACTATAACTTTTATAGTATTCCTCTGATTGCAAGTGGTTTGTCATTTAATTTCTTATGAAGGTGATTTATGATTCATACACACCAGCTGGGGAGCCCATTCCCACCAACAAGCGGCATCAGGCAGCTCAGATTTTCAGTGATAAGAAAGTTATCAATGAAGTTCCTTGGTGAGTTGTCTAAATTGTTTCATCTTAAAATGAATTGTTTTACTTCTTTGAATTATGAATGTGCATAGATTACAAGAAATCTATGTGATACCTTGAGATCAATGCCAAAGTAGTATCAGCTCAAATACCTCTAAAAATGTTAAGATTACTACTGAATCAATAGATCTTGCAGGTACGGCATAGAACAGGAATATGTTGGGATTCGCAGCAAAAGGTTCACGAATCACCTTATCTCAAACAACATAAGAAACGAGAAGTAATACAAGATAAAAGAAAATAACAAGATAAGATAGCGATAGATCCACTATCAAAAGAAAAAGCTTTTATAAGAGCCTACAAAAAAGACTTCACTATTTCTTATTCAACTAAACTCTTTCATCAAGCCTCAACAACATTTCCACCTTCAGAGAGAATCTCCAAGAGAATACCACGAGGAACCACTATGAGAAACCATCGAGAAGTATTAGAAAGACCCACATACGAGAGCTAACACACACTCTCTTTCTCTTCTCTATATTCTTTTTATTCTTTTCTCTCTATTTCTCTTTAGTTCAACCTCAATACTGCGCTACACCTAAGCCCTATATATTATAGTATATTTATAGACTCTTATTGGGTCTGAGTTTTACTCTAATTGCAACTCCTAATATTACAAATCAATCATAAATCTAAATTCAACTTTGGATTCCTACTTTAACTCAAACTCTAATTCGAGTTCAAGACACCTAAAACAAAACAGGAATACACTTTACTGCAAACAAATGTAAAATGGCCTCTAGGGTGGCCAGTTGGAGGATATCCCGGTCCACAAGTTTAAATGTTTGTTTTATTATTCTTTGTTGTAAACATGTCTCTCTCGTGTGTGTGGCAGCTTGTGTATCTTCTCTTAGATCATTTACGTTGAGAGTTAATTTTAATGCAGTGGACAAGGATATTATTAGCTTGATATATAATATAGATCTTGTAGTTAAATAATAACATGACTATTAGCATAACCTAATTCCAATTATGGTCATCCTTGAAAAAAAGGATAACAGTTGGTTATGGATCCAAAAATTTACCATAAACCAATTCAACCTGTTTTTTACTTACTTTATCGGCAAGAGAGTGTTATTTATAGTTTGGTCCCTCCTTTATACAGTAAGCAAATCAAGGTGGCCAGGTGTTATTTATAGTTCAAATTTTGAATGACTTCCAATTGAATAAAAAAAACCTCCAGGGTCCCTACTACTGTGCGGCAGGAGCTGACAAATCATTTGGGCGTGACATTTCTGATGCACATTACAAGGCCTGTTTGTATGCTGGAATTAACATCAGTGGCACCAATGGGGAGGTTATGCCTGGACAGGTGTGATTTTGTCTTGTTGTCCTTGGTCATAGACTTTTGTGTCTCTTTTTAGGCTTTCTTTTTTAAGTTTCTAATAGGGTTTAAAAAACATCTGCAAGCATATCATATATTTGCATTCCTCATATCATAATAGATCAAAGTGAAACATGATCTACTTTCATGTACATTTACTAAAGCTGCATAAATATCTGCAACCAGATGTAATGCCCATGCCAATGTTTCTCACTTATTCTCATTGTTACTATTTACTTGGCAGTGGGAATATCAAGTTGGACCAAATGTAGGAATTGATGCAGGAGATCATATTTGGTGCTCTAGATACATTCTCGAGGTAATTCACAAGGTGCCTCGTGTGTTATTTCGTAAACCAAATGCAAAATTGGCAAAATAGTTATTAATGATAATTAACTGTGTATCAAAGGTAGAAAGTTGAATTTGTTTGTTGAAATGTCGGTCCCCTTCTGGGTGGAAGGTACATTTTACAACATTGGTGGTGCTAAAGTTTAATTGTATAGTCCCTTTGCAATAACCATTCTGTCAACTCTGGAAAGAAATGACAATTTATGCTCTTCATTTCGCAAGATAACTCTGATACATGCCTGTAAGACTTCACTCACTTTTCAGCGTTAAAACCGACCAAATTTTAGGAACATGGGAATTCTTTGTTAACAAAATGGAATAAATGTTGAAACTTCATGTGTTTTATGCACAAGTATACGTATACGTTGCTTGAGTGGAAACTAAAATTCAACATTGTTATATTCTTTATTTTAAGCAAGCTAGTTTAGTTAGGAATCCTAATTATTCATTTCTCTATGATAGATAGAAAGAAAGATTAAATTACTGAACAAGCCGGTATCCTTTTATCTTTATTGCTTTCTGTTTCCAGAGAATCACTGAAGAAGCTGGTGTTGTGCTTTCCCTGGATCCAAAACCAATAGAGATATCGGAATTTCCAAAGTTGAAGAATGTATCATAATTAAGTGAAAATTTTGATGTTTTGATTTGTTGGGCACACAGGGAAACTGGAATGGTGCCGGCTGCCATACTAACTTCAGGTACCTTTAGTTTAGTATTGTCAGTAACAATATCAAGGCCAGTTAATTATGTTCTATATTATGACAAATTCAGTGGAATAACAAAACCATGATTTGCAAAAGTGGGATGTACCCCATTAATGCATTCCAACTTCATTGCTTTTCAAAATCATCCATTTAGGTATTTATTTACACAATTTCAAGAAACACTGTATATGGATTGATTGCAAGAAGCAGAAAGAACTTGAACATATTCTGATTTACAAAGGGAAGTATACCATAAAATTAGTTGTCTCCCCCATAAAAGATCATGATGCAAAATGCCCAGATAAGGTGCTTAATTCCAGTAGCTAGAAACTTTAATTTACTTTATTCCTTGAATCAAGTTTAAACTGTTTGTCAAAATAAATGTTAACAAGTGTTATAAAATAATGTTTGCTTTGAACATATGTCAAATCAAGATTGACGAGCAAGGATGGCAAGTAAATGGTTAAGTATTATTTCCAATATGATCGTTTTTTGCTCTGATTTTGATCCTTTGGTCATCCAAATCTCAGTACGTAGATCAGGAAATGCTCTGGAAACCGATTATTTCCTATCCAATGTCAAGAAAGTATTTGATTATTAAATTCATATGAACAGAAAGGATGATGTGCATTTAAATTGTGAAGAAGTTCAAATTCATTGATAGCTGTCCATTATTCTTGCAGCACCAAGAGCATGCGTGAAGGAGGCTTTGATGTGATCAAGAAGGCAATCCTCAACCTCTCCCTTTGCCACAAGGGACACATCAGTGCATATGGGGAAGGCAATGAAAGGAGGTTGACGGGGAAGCATGAGACAGCTGACATAAACACATTCTCTTGGGTAATCCTCCTGGACTCTTCATATCCATGCACATCCCTATTTGGATAAACCGTCTCTTTTGTGATGCAATTTTCAGGGGGTGGCAAACCATGGATGCTCAATTCGTGTGGGGCATGAAACTGAGAAAAAAAGGCAAAGGTATATTATGCCCTTCATTGCATCATCAAGCAAACAGAACATGAGTTCTACATATAACCCACTGTTAAACATCTCTCTTCAAGGGTTATACAAACTATAGATTCATTATATTCATCCAAAGATGTGGAACCAACAGCTTTACCCTTCGGCATACAAAATAAGGATGCTGTAATCTCCTTTTCAGTTCTAATTCTTGGTTTTGCCAATGTAGGTGCATCTTTCTTGTTCCCTGGACCCGTCTAGTGGTGATTTGAACCTAGTATATCTTGTTTCCTTCTATGATTATGCAATTCTGGGGGCAGATTGTCAAAAGAAACCTTGAATCTATGTAATTATAGAATTTCCCAGAGAATATACATTTAAATCAGATGGATCTTAGTCCAAGGGGTTTTTGGTTAAAAAGTCAAACTCTGAAGATCATTTGCGATCATATGCAAATATCTATAATCAGTAATGCCGTGATTTTGAAGTGTGCCATCTTACTCAGGTTACTTAGAAGATTGGCATCCAGCTTCGAACATGGATCCATATGTGGGGACCTCAATGCTTGCAGAGACCACTATCCTCTGGGATCCAACTCTTGAGGCTGAGGCTCTCGCTGCCAAGAAGCTGCAGCTGCAAGTTTGAAGCCACAAGGTGCTCCAAATTGGCACAAGACAATATCTCTCAGCAAGTCTCTTGCTTGTTGAATGGCTGTATTGAAGCTGGATTGCTTAATCTTTAGCATGGAGTAATTCACAGGCAAAATGATTCTTTCCTTCTTTCTGACAGAACAAAGACAACCCTCGCTGCGTCAAGTAAGAGGTATGATTCTTTGAGCTAAAGAATCACTTAAAATCATTGTTTATTCAAAAAATTTGCCTATATATATATGTACATCCGTCATCTCTTGGCTTGCAGCAGCAATTCTCAGTGCTCTTACAGCATGGCTTCTCAGGGCACAAAATCCCTCTCATCATTCCTCCTTGCCCTCAACCTTGTCATGTATGTCATCATCTCGATCATTGCCAGCCGGGCTCTGAACTACAGCATCAATGAGACTGCAGATGCAGGTGTGCTCCTGCAGAAGACATATTCTCTATTAGTAGTATGCATTACATACTTTGATTTGAAGCTGTTGTGACTTCACAGTGAAGGGCCTGTTACCCCCTGCCCAGCTTTTCCCGATATACTAGCCGATCGGGATCATGGCCACGGGGTTCTTTGTGATATTCTCGCTCGTTGCAGGGCTTGTGGGGATCGCTGCATCGCTTACTGGGCTTCACAATGTGCTCGAATGGAGTGCTTCCAGCTTGTTGTTAGCTGTTGCCTCTTCTGTCGCAGTCCGGGGGCTCACTGTTCGCGCTATGGGGTAAGCAGAGCTTTGCGTGCTACATGTAGAAGGAGGTGTTGTTAGTAAATAGAGCAGTATGTCATAGGTCTTTTGGGAAATTGGCAGGTTGGCATGCAAGGAAATTAGCGTCCGATGGAGGCCTACAAGCCTGGTAAGATACTTGGTTTGTTTTGGAGATTTTGGTATCTTTCCCCTGAAAAGCATGTAATTGAGAACTTGAATAATTCTCTGAAATTCATAATTTCCCAATTAAATTGGTTTCAAAAATTATCCCAACTTTATTATTCAACAAATGAATAGCTTGTGAATTATTCATGAATTGCTCACAATATGGACTATGCTAAAAGACTCGAACCAAAACACAACCTGAGCCCCAAACAAAAACCAAATATCTCAATCCAACCCATCGCAGCACTTCAATCAAACACCTTTCTTGCCGTCATCCCACGGTGAATGATGTTTCTTCTGCTATGGTAGCATTAGGTTTTTTGGAAAAACAGATAAACTACTTTATTACATCTGATAAAATCTCATCCGCTGCCTCTGACAAGAACTAATTGCATCATTTTAATGCAATGTTGCAGAGAACTATGGAGGCCCTGATGATAATACCGAGTGGCACCAGCTCCTGCCCACAGGAGCCATCCATGCGGGAGTCACAGCTTCCACCAGCCCCAGCTCCATGGATGTAAGAGCTTAGCCAAACTTGAGGCACTTCCCCCTTCTCAATAGAGGCTTTTGCACCTCTATTTCTTTGAATTTGTCCGCATCTTTTCAGTTTTTATTATCGGGATTTACTTTGCAAGAGTGTAATATGTCGAATAAAAGTTTCCAATTTGGAGTTGCATTGAGGAACTCATGAAATAGCCATAATGTGGAATTACCATTCTACCTGTCTTTCCGCAACGATCTTTATTGAAATTGAGTGAAACCCTATTTGCAAAAGAGGATGAATATATTTATATAATAAACACAAAAGAATGAGTCCATTCCAAAAAAGAGATGTATCCCACACTTCATTCTCTTCTGATTAAACTAACCTCACGAACCTAAATGAAAGATCTGAGGCCAGTAACAATGTAATATAAAATTTTCCTCAACTGTGACCTCTACCAATAATACAACAAGGCAGTAAACAAAACTAGATGGGTTTCAAAACTGCCAAATCTTCAGAAGGTAAACCTCAACTTTCATATAAAAATGTGTCAGCTACCACAGAAGATGGGCACCACAAACTTACTGGAGATAAAAAATTGCAAAAATACAATAAAAGGATGAGGACTGCCAAGTTAGGAAACAACAACGTTTGATCTAGCTGTTGGGCTGTTGCTCCCTATTCTGCATAGTCCTTGGGAGCAGTTGATATTGAATCTCTCTGCGGCCGATGCTTTTTGCGCTTCAGCTTCGGCAGAGAGAGTATCCAAGACGGAACCTCACATCCTGAAGTCACCATGACATTGGCAATATTCCTTAGAAATGGTTTATCCTCTTCGGTGTATAAGGTTATAGCTTCTCCACTTCTCCCTGCTCGTCCAGACCGGCCTATGGCAAAAACAGAAATAAAAAGTAACAAATTGAGTAGTATAAGATTAAATTGTTACAGAAGCATATAAACAATGCAATCCATTCATAAAATTTTTCGCTGAATAAGGTTCTCTAGAGATGATAGAATTTGAAGTACTCAGTCTTTCTTGTGTTGTAAAATTTGCAAACATCATTTGCTGGTTACGGTAGAGAATGAGATCTGAGTGTTATTCTGGGTCACTTGGATACCTATGCGGTGAATGTAGGATGCAGCTGATTCTGGAAAATCATAGTTAATCACACAGTTGACGCCTTTGAAATCCATACCCCGAGAAACGACATCAGTTGCTATCAAAACCCAAGTTTTGCCTGATCTGAAGTTATCAACTGCAATTTCTCGCTGAAGGAAAAGGGGCAAAAAAATGACAATTTATTAAAAAGAACAGAAAAGAAGAAGTGCTCATGAAAAACTGGTAACAAATCAACTCCAGCTGTTGACTCATACTATAAGGATTTTCATGCACATAAATTTGTCTAAAACATGACCAGAATTTCCAAGATAGATTGCTGGTTCTAATGTGAAAGATCATAAAAAAAAAATGACAGCAGATGATCCTTAGGGTAAAACAACCACAGATTTTTACCTGCTGTTGATTGAGATCTGCATGAATAACATCAGCTTTTATGTCATCAAATGCTAATTCTTTATAGAGTTCTTTTGCTCTTTCCTTGCTTTGCACAAAAACTAATACTGGAGGATTTAGGCTCTACAATCAAACAGAATACAAGAATAAGTTAGTGGCTTAGAAGTGCCATAAAGAAAATGATAACAAAACCTTAAGAAAGGAGAACACAAACATGTAATTCAGTTATTTAAGAAATGGACTGTAACTTCAATGTAATTAAGTGTTGTATCAAGTCTATGTTCTCTAACCATTTTGATTTTACTAAAAATGTAACTAGAAACCAAAGAAATTTAATGCATATGCAGCAAATAAATTGATTGATAGCCACCATGCGCCACCATGCTTGGTGCAATAGTTGGCATACTACATCTCTCATGGGATGCTCTGAGTTCAGTCCCGGCATCCACATGTCATGTGTTTGCTGCAGGCTTTCCCCTTGTTTTGTGGGTGTGCCAGGGCAAACAACAGGTGGATAGGTTTAGGATTGACATGACTGCAGGGGAAAAGGAAAATCAGAACAAGCACCATTCTTCACCAATTTGACACACTGACTGAACAACTTTTGAAGCACCCAATTCATATCCTACATGGAACACCACATTCAACTGATAGCCCGAATTGGTACAATAGCAGACATTAGTTGTCCAACATTTAGACAAGCGTGACAGGTGAAGAAAATAAATTAGGCACATTATTTGTGGGCTACAACACAGTCAGCCTGTCATACAATAGGCCACACTCTAGTATGTGTTTTTATGCAATTCAACAATTATACATTGCACTGAAAGTAATCTGAACTAACATATAGGTAAAATGAAAATAGATAGCATACATCTGCAAAGCTTTGCCTTAGAGCAAGAAGCTTCCCTTCCTCACTTCCAGCAAATATCAATTTTTGCTTAATCAATTCTGAGGCAGAGTTCCTAACCAAGTCCATCATAAGATTTGTAAGTGACTTGATGATAAAGATATGCAACAGACAGTATAATGTTAATGACCAACTCACTTTTTGCCCACAATGACTCTGACTGCATCATGCATTATTGAGCGTGCAAGTTCTTCAACAGAATCAGGCAAGGTCGCACTGAATAAAGAACGAATAATAGAAGGATTTGAACATGCTTTCACAACAGAATCAATCTGTTCTACAAAACCAAGCTCAAATAGCTTATCAGATTCATCCAAGACGAGGTATTCCACCCTGTACAAAAAAAGCCTGATTATTTCAATATCCTGCATATTACTTATAGTCAACAGTTAAATCTACTATGAACATCATAGCCAGTAAGATCTGTGGAGTAGTATTTTTCTCAAAATTCAGAAATCCTAACAAGTTATTTCACCGGGTTATGGTCAGATTCCAAGATCACCCCACAGAATGAAGCAACAGGAATGTCACAACAGGATGGGCATGCTTTTTTAAGCAAGGAACATCCAAAGTTTGTTCAAAGCCCATTCGGGATACAAGACAGAATTTGACTAGGGAGTAGCTAGATATGCTTGTGCAAGGGTCACATTTTGGAGTTCAGAAGAAACTGAACATCATCTTGTGAGAAATAACTACCAACCAAAAAAAACAACTCTCGAGTGCACTATCTGTGATAGTGATTAAAGAATCAAGTAAATTTTTTAAGAGAAAAAGAATCAAGTGGAACTGGAAGAAAAAGAACATGTCATCTTCCAATACTGCTACTTTCAACATCACAATGGCTCTGGTAAAATGTTAATGTTGGTTAACTAGTGTGCCTAAATGCAATCATCTCAATTTCATTCAATCTAAACCACCAAAAATGCAATGAATGCAATTAGTCACAATAGTTAACCAAGTTTAACTTTTTACTGAACGGAGCCGATTAAATAACTTCCAAGAACTCAAAAACATGAAAATCAGCAACATTATAAGCAGAAACTAACAATCCAATTTATGACATTTTAGCCGTTTATAGCTATGAGCAGCACAATGACAGTAGTATGAGCAACATCGAGATAAATTAGGCACCCTTGCTTCTAAGTTGTGCAATATCTCTACTGTCTTGAACAGACATAGCCTAACCACTGCTGGAGTCTCCAAGGTTGTCCACTATGAATACACAGAACAAGTAAAGGAAAGACAGTCCATGGATGCTATGTAAAGGATTTCAGAAAAAAATAAATCAGAAAGTGAAATTTTCATGCTTGACAATTCCTTTTTTCACTTTATATGAACAATGTCTTTCCTGCACACAGGTTAACAATATTTTCTTGCCTTGTTGCCAGGCTAATTTTTGTCCTACTTAGATTTTTTGTCTCCATAGATAGTATTAACTCGGGGAATTGGCCAAACTGCTAAACCTTTAAAGATAAATTAATATGCTCAACCAGACTCTAGAAGTTCATAGTAAACCTGCCAGAGATTAACATGATATCAGGATAGCTAAACATTTAAAGATAAATTAATATGCTCAACCAGACTCTAGAAGTTCATAGTAAACCTGCCAGAGATTAACATGATATCAGGATAGCACTAGCATTGGCCAAGAGTTTGATTTTACTTGGTTATTACTCTTGTTCAACCACTACAACACGAACAACGGAAATTGGTTATAGCAACATATATCATGCTATTTTGATCTTATTTTCTCTAGTTTTGTTGAGGACTAACAGGGGAGCTCTGACAGAACACGACTTCAAATAGTCATTCTTGGGAAGATGTAATTATAACCTTTCATGACTTTAAGCCATTCTAAGCATTGAATGGAAATTGATACTTTTTAGCTGGAGGGTTTGAGAAAACAAAAACAATGTAACAACATTTTGAAATCTAATTCAATATGTCTATTGTTCCAAATTCAATGTCAACCAATCAAATAATTAAGCAGAAAGAATTCCAGGATAACATTGACAGCCATATATACAAGTAGAAATAGTCGATGTGAACACATATCTAGCCACCTGCAGTATTACATTGTTAAATTAATGTTAAGGAACATTTTGGTTGAATGGTATATTGCTCCAAGAGACAGAGAAGGGTCTGATTTTTCACTAATCAGCATCCTTAAAATCTTGACAATGCTTCAATTAAATAAGTTTTCATATTTCATTGCCTCAAAAGTAATGCTTTTGTTGCTTCAACACCACATTATCATGTCTTACTGCTTCAGAAACATATCTTCCCAGGAAGGCATCTAGAAATTATTAAACAAAAATACCATCTCTCCTCACCTCCTGCAGAAATTGAGCTCTTAAATCACCTAGAGCAGGTCACAGATTAAGAATCAAACAATTGCATCTGATGCCAACAATATACATAACAGTATACAATATGAAAAACTTATGGCCCTCTGAACTGTAAAAGAATTTCATAAAGTCTAATGATAAATTTGATCACCAATTTGCAATCAAACAATACGTCTTATGCCAACATTCTATGGATTTGGTATGCAAAAAGAAAAAGTTACAGCCGTATGTACTGTAAAATAATTTCAAAGTCTAATGATAAAAACATGATGACCATAACTGCAATCTTACATGACAAAGAAAAGGAGAAAATAGATGGAGGTTCGAAAAAACTCCCAAAACCAAAGCAAAAATATCAATTCTAGACTCTGAAATCCTTAGAGGCTTAGAGAATTCAATTCGGCACATACCTACTCAAATCAAGCTTTCTTTTGCAAACTGCATAATCTAGACGAAGCGGAGTTGAAATAAGAATATCACAGGGTATTTTCTTAAAATCTCCAGTCCTTGCAAGCTCCTTGGTCATCAATTTAACATAATATTTTCTTCCTTTGGTCAGCTTCTTGCACTCCCTCGTGGTTTGTGCAGCTAATTCTCTTGTTGGACATAGAATAACAGCTTTTACTCCATCCTTGGGTCCTGGCTAATGGCAAGGACAAAAAAAATTACAACCAAGCTTAAAAATCTGCAAGATAGGAAAACATAGTTATCAATCTTACATTAATTTTCATAATAATTGGACATAGAAAAGCCAATGTCTTGCCAGAGCCTGTTGGTGCACATGCAAAGCACTCACGTCCCTATAAAAATTCAGGCATGGGACACATTAACTGAAAATTGGACAACATAAGAGATCATAAAATTTTCCCAAATAAAAAAGAAAAGGACACAGAAGAAGACAAAAGAACAGTTCAATGGAAGTTGCAGCAAATTGTTAAAATGCATACCAAAAGCAGAATCGGGATAGCCTGCCTTTGAATGGGAGTAGGCTCTCTAAAGCCAACTTCTGATAAATTACGCAATAAAAATGACTCAAAACCGTACCTGTTTTAAAGACAAAATAAAAAAATCACAACAATTGAAACATATCAAAATGAAAAACTGTACATAGGTTCAAAAGGAAAGCAGGCAAACAAGGATATCCTGCCAAACAGTTCCAATTATCAGAAGATAGTTGATGATAGTAAAATCACAATTTCAAAAAGATTGTTTTGCACCTTAATTATTGACACCTTAAGATTTACATTATACATAGTTTGGTTCAAAATAAATTAGGCATCCATGTTTCAGATTAGAAGTCAAATATCTATTCAATAAAACATTCAGCATAAGTTATATTATTCAAACACAACACCTAGCAATGCTGAGTTCAGGCCAAGGCTCTGTTAGTACTGATGAGCGAAAGGAAGAGTCTAGATGCAGGAAGTATATCTTTCATCTATATCCATATTCTAAAAGTTAAAAATGTTGAATTTCTAGGGTTTTTTGGATTGGAGACTAGGGTTTATGAATGATGATAAAGAGAGGAAAAAAACTCTTTATTCTGAGAGAAAGAACTACATACAAAACCCTAGTATTTCTCCTTTAAATAACAGAGGGCTTGCCCTAGTCTGACTCTAATTCAGGCTTTACTAATGACCCATTTTACACTATGTTGGTTTCCTTTTCTGAGTTGAATTTCAAGTCAGATTTGATCTTCTTAACTGGGTTGTGATCAACCCAAGTTTCTCAAGTATAGGAAGGTACTTCAATATATATACTTGTAAAGCTTGAGATCTATATGGGTATTGTTAAGCCTTTTTTCAGTTCTTTCAAACTTTATATCAACCTATTGATGCATAAATGACTAATATTCCACATATTTAGATGTATTTCCTATACCAGGATTCACTTTCACAAAAAGATCAATTAAAACCAAATGATTTAGAAGCTCTAATGCTGAAAAATCCTAAGGCCCCATTTGGATTGGGTCTAAGTTACTAGTTAGATGGCATAGCACCTCCGTGCTAGGCTGCCTAACTTGTAACTTAGGTCCAATCCAAACATGACCTAATTACTTAACAGAAGTCAGAAAACATTATGTCTTTTTAGAGGTAAAGCCTAATCTCAAACATTGGCTATCAAAGAGGAAGAATATAAAAAACAGCATATACAATGGATACAAATTAGAAATACCCGGTGAAAACACTAGCACATGAATGCATGATTTCTCCAATATCTTGATACATTTAACCAATGATCTTTGAATAAAAAAAACTTTAAACATGCTCTCAATTCTCTATCTTCTCTTCTATATGAACTAGGTATATTCTCAGGTAAGTTTGAGAAAAGTGTCTGTCTAATTACCAAAAGTTACAAGATGGCTACTCTCTTACTACCAGGACCAATTATAATCATGCATTCATGCCAATTGGCTTTCTAGTATTACTTGACATCTAAAACAACATTATGTTTGCACTTAAGAGTTCAACCAAAAAATGTTCACTCTTGGAGGACAATCTATATGAGATCAAATAGAAAAAATATCCTTTCTGGAATTTATGTTCCAGTTAATGATTTCCTTAAAGCGCCCTCATCTGATTGAACAAGGAGAATGGGGCAGATCAAGGTTTACAAGAGCTACAGCATGCAGGTGAAGCATGTGGGAATTAAAAAACCATGTCAAATGCATGTTGTCATGAATACATGTTCTCTCTCCATATTGAATTCCTATATGTCTACCCGAGAACCTAACAAACATCCTTGAAGAAGAAGAACTAAACTGTTTATTAACAAGATTTCCAAGAACACACTGTAGTACTAGTAACCAAGCTAAAAGATTATTTCTCCACAAAAAACAGCCCCCTTCTCAATTTTGCATTTAAATCAAATTTTTGCCTCCATAGTTCTCCACCATTTTTCATCCTCTATAGCATTGTATGTCTTACACTTTATTTCATCTTCCACTCCTTATTTATTCCTTTCACAATTTCTTTCAATTTCAAACAACTTATTTGAATATATTTCCAGTAAAATAGAGAACTATTCCTTAGAAATTACATAGATTGCGCAAAAAAGTGGAAGAGAAAGACTCTAGGTTACCAAAAAGGGAAGATATAGACCATACTTGGACTTCAGTTCATCAAAACTCCAAAGAGGAGATGGGACATCGTGCCCAGAGATATGGATCCCATGCTTCTTGCGCAGAAGCGCATCTTGCTGCCACCAACCCAAAAGATGGTGTTATTATCAACAATAAGAAAAAAGGTGAAGGCAAAACAAAAAATCACCTCAATCTTCCTTTCCACTTCCTTCTTCTTCAAAGAGGCATCAGCGCCCTCATTACCGGCCGCCTCACCCTGACGCGCAGCCTTCCACGCCTTGAAAACGCTAAAGCTCTCGACTTTCTCTGATAAAAAGAACAAAAGCAAAAAAAATCAGAAACCCAGCTAAAAGAAAAAAAAACCTGTGTTCTTGATTCTCCAGTGAAATATAGCGACGGACAAACCTGAAGCCAAGGCCTTGCGCTTCCGCTTCTTCTCCTTCTTGATGCCAGCGGCCTCCAGCGATTCAATTGAGGTGTCCTGCTGCACTTCGTTCTGCTTCTGGACCCGAGGCTTGAATCGCGCGATGTCGCCGGCGAATCGCTTGCGGTCGATGCGGGTGCCCGCGAACAGAAGCGATGAAGCCCTCTCCATCGTGCTCTCCATTCTCTAAGAAACCCTAGATTTGACCTCAAAGCGCTCGCTGGAGGGGAGAGAGGAGCTCGGGCGAGGAAGGGCAGCGGCGGTGACGGTCGCGGGGGCGGAAATCGAACGCGGGGCGAACGGGCTTTACGTTTAACTCCGGTGTGTTGCGGAAAATACAAGGCAGTGTTTAGTTTGGCTCCGCACCAGTATTTTTTAAAATAATTTTTTTTCTAAAATTAATATTACATATTTAATATAATTATTAAATTGAATTATTATAAAAAATTAAATAATTTTACGAATTTTAAATTATTATAAAATTAATTTTAATAAAAAAATTTAATTTATAAAAATATTTATTAGATTTAATCTTAATTTAAAACGGTGACTAAAATCTCACCAATTTCGATAACTTTTCAAAACAAACCCGGATATTAATTTATTTATTTTTTAGAAAAACTGAAAATTATCATTGAATACTATCCGCTGCTTTTTATCAATATTTAAAATCTCGACAGAAACCAAAATATTTTGATTTCGACCGGTTCCAAAACATATCGGTCAAACTCGTTTCAATTTTAGAGTTAGGGTTTTCAATGGCGGCAAGTGCAGAGCGAACGTAACACACAGGGAGATCGTATAGTAATGGCGAGCGCAGCGAAATCGCATAGAGGTGAAGCAATGAAGCAGCGCGAGCGGAGCAGTGAGCAACATAGGAGCAACGGGTGGAGCGGTGAGCAAAAGCAGCTGCAAACGGTGTGCAGAAGCTACGACGAGCATCGTGCAAAAGCAGCTGCAAACAGCAGCGAAGCAGAAGGAACGATCAACGCGTAGGGAGCGTTGATAATTTTTCGGATATCATCAGTCAATATAGGACCATGCGACTTTGTACTATTCACGTGCTGAACAATACTATCGATCACAACATCATCATACTAATGAATATGGTGATGAAAAATACCAATCTCTTCAAGATCCGCCTCGAAATAGCATGTGGTTATAATACATAGATTTATGCTATCTATAAAATGTTGTGTTGAATTGATATCTTATTGTAATTTTATAACATTTAAATTTAATATCTATATGGTTTATTTTATTGCATGATAATTTATTTATTTCATTATCACATTTTATTGTAATAATTTTCTTCTGACATATTTTTTATTATCTCTTTATATTCATGAATCCTGACAATTATATGATATTTTTTAAAAACAGATAATGACAAATCCGGATGATTATATTACAGTTTCAGATCAAGTGACACTGAAAGGAGGAAGAATAATTATGTCCATTATTTGCCAAAAACTTATATTTTATCGTAGAATGATTCTACCTTTAGTCTATAATATACTTGAACAAGATTTAATTAAGCAGACATTAAAAGAACGTGAAAGAGTAAATAATCAAATTTATCATGTCTCTCAACAATGTTTACTTAAAGCTATCAATTAGCGTATTGTTGTAATTTTTCCTGAACACTTCACACAGTGTAATATTTATTTCTCATGGGTTATTAGACTACTTTTATTATGTGTTGTTAATGAATATGGTTATCATTTTTATTTTGAACATTTGATGTATGATTATACTTCAGAATCGCTGTCATGAGATCCCGTAAAACTAGTTGTTTTGGCTCGTATGCTTATAAATACTCGTCCGAATCGTTCAGGTACTAAATTTGTAATTTCACACTCAGATATTTCAAACTCCACTGATGATGATTATGATAATAATAAAGATTAGTTATATTATGTTATAATTAATAAATTATGTACGTGTAAAGTATATTTTAATGAAAAGTTAAATTTATTTATGTTAATTTTTAACTTTTAATCATATTCATATTACTTATTGCATGTTTTTTTAATACAGTAATATATATTAAAATAGACTATATCAATGATTAACTATCAAAATTAATTTTAATTAATTAAAATAATATTTAATATTATGGTAAAATTAATTATAAATTCTTTTCTAATTTTTATATTTTTTTAATATTTTATTATATTTTTAATTTAAAACTAAAATATAGTAAAAATATATTTAAATTCTAGTTAATATATAATTAATAAATAAAAAAAATTTAGTTGGATGCTAAAACCCTAACGGAAAGCAAGATTTAAAACCTTGCTTTTTACTACTTCCTTCGCTCGATTTCCTGGTCGTCCGCCGTCGCCACCTCAGGTAAGCTCTCCTCCCTCCTCCATCTCCTTCTCAGCACCCCCAATTTCCTGATTACGCTTAGGATAAGGGCTAGAGCTTTCCGATTTCCTCCCAATCCTCGCGATCCGGCTGATTGCCCGATGGCGATGCCCAAGAATAACAAGGGCAAGGCCCCCGCTGCCGTGCCCTTGTCCTCGGCCGTCGCTGAGCCTCCAGATCGATTATTTTCTGTCATTTTTCAATACTTCTTCTGCAGTCGCTTGATCGCATTTGTTTCTTCGAACTAGCATTGATCTTGTTTGTGCTATGCTGAGATGCCTATGTTCTTCATCCACTACATTTCTCATAGACCCATAAATGCTTCCATTAATCTTTTTTGTACTGAGTTAGTGCCTTTATACTTCATTCTAGGTCAACTGAGTATTAGTGTGAAGTATAAAGGCGCAAACTTGAGTAGTGATTTCATGGAAATATTGGTTTACTAGCTGGGGAGGATTAAAAATCAGGTTTTGCCTGAAATGGAGCTCCAACCTACACCTTCTCCCACTAATCCTTTTATTATTTGGATTGCAAATTGTTTGATTTTTTCTCTTTTTTTTCACAGCTTTGCTCGAACTTAGAAATCACTTTTTAGTTGATTTTCCTCGAGTTATATTGAAAATATATTGTTTTTCTATGTTTTCATTGCAATTCAAGGGAGTGCAATTGTATACCAAGTGATTTTGGATTGTGTTTTTTGTAGATATTTCTTGAAGAAATCTGCAAGGGAAGTAGGGTGAGTTATGGAAGCAGTCCAGCCTAACATAAAGAAGTGGAACATACTTTACCCTGTTTACATCAACTTGAAGAAGACTGTTGCTGAGGGTCGCCGAATCAGTGCTGCCAAAGCATGTGAGAATCCTACCTGCATTGAAATTGGTGACTGTTGCAACTATCTTAAGATTCCTTTTGCCATTGAGGTAGTTGCCAATTCCTTTTTCAAGCTTGCATATGATGCATGTTCTTGTTTCCAACTTTTCAATGATGTCTAATCTTTTTGCAGCTGGACAAGGCATAACCCAGGGATTTCATGCAAAGAGGAAGGGTGAGGGTGTTACTGAAAAGGGAAGATGGGCCTCTGTACAATCCAGCAATTAGTTCAAGTAAAGATCTATTGGCTTGAGTTTCCTTTCTCATTCCTTTAGAAAATAGTTCCTATTAGTTCTGTGAGAAAATACAAATGTCATCATTTTGTTTGTGGTACAAGTACTTGTGGTCATGGTGCTTGGTCAAAATATGGAGGATTTTGGCTTTTGCATGTTAAACATGTTAGAGAAATAAGAGCCCAACTTTTAAGATAGTATTTCAAGAAGCAACAAGTTTTGAGATAGTAAAATATGCTTAAGACTCTATGAGCATAAAAAGTGGGGTCGTATCTACTAATTTGGGTAACTGTTAATGGGAAGCAAAAGTAAGGGTAAACAGATTTGGATGTTGAGGATAGTACTAGAAATCTTTTACGTGCATCATGTTGAGCAACTGATGGGTGACTAATTGACTATTATGGTAATAAATAATAGATTGAAGAAGTATAGGACCACAAGCAAGTTCTTGGTTATTAATTTGACTGTTCTAGAAGCAATTCAACTATGAAAGGGAGTAAAAATAACCTGCATATAATCATTAAAGGAGGAGTAATATAATTCTTGTTAATTTACAACTAAAATATGTTTCTTCTAAACACTCTAGATAGTTAGGTATATGTGTTGCATAACATATATGTAGATAAATTAACAACTTGCTGGTTTAAAATTTTACCAATTTCTTCTAGTTAAACCATGCAATTCCGGTTTGAGACTTTGATATAGTATAGCTAGTCATGAGGTGCTATACCGGCTCTAATGTTTTCACTGAATTTTTTGATGAATGAGCAAGTAAGAGGCCTTTTTTGGAAGCCATTGTTATACGGTTCATGGTGATGTCTCTTGAACACGCTGCTGTAATTATAGCTTTGCTTTTTTTTGATTTTTTCTTTTGGCTATAGTCAGGTTTTCTCACGTAGTTTAAGCTGCTTTTGTCATTTACTTTATTTCTGAATTTATGATTGTATACTCTCCATAAATTTGAGCGAATGGTTGCTAAATGGCTGTTATCGAGAAATTCATCTCCCTTTTCTGATTCAACGAAAAAAGGAGAGCAAAAGGTATGTGATATTACACACTGCTTGTTTTTGGAGGTGAAGGTGATGTACAACTGAATATTCTTTTTGAGTCGTCATGTTTCACTAGAACTCTTTGGAGAGCTTTAAAGACAGATATGTCATCTTCAGAAAGAAAAAGAAGAGTTATTAACATCTTGTATCAGTTAGTTGTACATGCACACTGGTTTTGTTTTGGCACCTGTCTCATTCTCCATCAACTTGTCATTTTGAAATTTTCCCCTTGGATGATGGTGATAATGGACCTAAAGATAGTTTTCATACAGTTAGTTGATGTAGGTAGATAGTTTGAATTGATATTGGAAGTAGAAATTGCAAAGTTACAATTGCAATTGCTGATTGCTATGTTGTAATTTGTCTGATAATGCATTTCCGGATCAAGGTTGTGCTTCTTGGGGGAAAAAAATGCTCAAAGTGAACCTCCTAAAGTCTTGTATAGGCAAATTTCATTGGATATTTCATTCTGGTCCACAAAACTAACAATTCCACTATATGTAGTAATCTCCATCTTCTGCTTGCCATGAATAATCATGTTTGTTGTTATATTGCAGAGAAGCAGCTGATGATCCAGATAGTTGAGTTGGTGCCAAGACACCATGGTAGGACTAAGAAGCAGGAACCCGCAACTGCGACACTGGCGGCATGGTCTTCTAAATCGGGGAAGAGTGGAAAGAAGAAGAAATAAATAAACGATTTCTTTCATTCTCTGATTATATTACACGAGGACATCTCATGTAGTTTTACTTTTGCCTTGTTTGATTGTACTTGTATTCGACATTTTGATACACTGTAGCTCTAATCCCTAGAAAAAACCAAATTGTCTTGAATGCGTGGATAATAAACAAGGGTGTTTTGCAAATATTCATCTAAAAATGGAGTTACATTTATGCTCTCGCAGAATCAATATTTGCATCCTTGCAAATTTAATCATACTTTTTGTTTTTAAATCAACACTAACTCTTATGTACATTTTTCCCAAAAATAACTAAGAGCCAGTTTGGGAGGGGAATAATCCGGGATTAATTAACCCTCTAATTCTAATTTTAATTTGACTTGCTCTTTTGCCAAACCAAAGAGCCAAATTCTCTCCCACTCTTTGGTTTCTAAATCAAATAGACTAAATCGCGTACATACAATCTTGTTGTTAAGATTTTAGCAAAAAACCTTAAATATTTCATATATTATTTACAATTTTGTTATATTTTATTATCATGACTTATTGCATTCGAACACATAGTCACATATAAAAATCAGGAATAACCGCCATGTTGATACATGAGATATTTTCAATTTTTTTTTTTTTGCGAGATAAACTATTATCTAACCATGGCCAAATAATAACCATACAAAAAATATGTATTGTTTTATACAAGACACTACTATTTCACCATTATGTAATGAATCAGTCTATAAAATTATATTTTCTTTTGTTAATCATATATAATCACCCGGATTATGAAAATTACATAAAAATATTTTTCATGCAAAATTTACACTATATAATATTGTGTTAATATCCAATAATAAAATAATATTATTTTAGGGATATATTGAGTACAAGTAAGTCTTAGATTGGACAAACAACTAAAATACTTTTTAAAATTAATTTTTTTGTTTGAATGATCATTATCTATATCTACTCAAAAGAAAGAGTGCTAAATTATAATAATAGACTATTATAGTGATTATTTGGTAATGGAATTGGATAACTAACAAATGCATAGGAAAAATGTTAAAATTGATTTAAATGATAATAATTATAACTATTGTATCTTTTATAATTGAAATTAAGTGAACATGCAATGAATCTACTCACTCATAATGCTTAATTAACTTTAATTTTTTACAAGGCGGAGGTAAAATATTAAGTATATTTAACTAAGTAAATATATTAATCTTTCTTTTTTAGATAAGCGTATATATAAACATAGAATAGTTTGTTAAAAAAAGGATTTGGGAAGCACAATTAATTGAAAGACATTTGACCCGTTAAGAAGCCGTTTGGATAATTCCGAGTTTCGGAATTGAGGGAATTGACTGAATTTAATAATTTTGGTGTTTGGATGTACTTTTTGAGTAAAGAAAAGGAATTGTCAATTCAGTCAATTCCGTAAATTCGGTTGTTTGGAATGTAAATTGAAATTAACGAATTTCGCCAATTCTCTCAATTTCGGTGTTTGGTTGGATTTGAAATTGGAGGTATGATCACCCAATTCTTAATAGGTGAGATTACCCTCATTTTTAAATATTTTTTATATTTAATTTTAAAATAAATATATATATTGAATTAATAAATTAATTAGACATATTTTTGAGGTTTTAAAAATAAATAACATTAGAATTACATATTGATAATATCTAATTTTTTTTAAAAAAGGATAATTGATTTAAACAATATTAAATCAATGAAATATTTTTTTAGATAAACTCCAAGCAACAGAAAAAGGAATTTTGTCATAATGAAACAATATAAAACTTAATGCCTTGTTACAAACCTCAACTTCACATAAACTGCAATAGAACATACCTCAACGCTAGCGCACCGACTACATGAAACACCACCGACCTGCTTGAAACCAAGGTTTTGCGTTTTATTTTGAAACCGATTTATTTGGATTTTGATCCAATTATTTTTAAAATTTTCAATTAAAATTTTATTTAAATTTTAAAAACGTTTTAAACAAAATTAAAATAATAAAAAAAACAAATATATTTATTAAAATTATTTAAAAAAATTAATAAAAAAATACTTAAAATATGAAAGAAAATAATTATAAAAGAAATAATTAAACTCGGGCCGTCCTAGCTCAGAATCAAAGTCTTAATTAATTAGATTAAATATAATTAATAATATTATATATATATATCAAAAATATTGATCCAAACTGAAGTGTTTATACCGATTTTTTAAATTATGGTTGAAACTGAAGCCAAAAGAGAGACCGAGTTTGCTCATATTCAAATATTTCTAAATTAGTTTAGGTGCAGTTAGAGCGAAACAATTGCCATTAGTTGCTACTACTCACCGAAAATATTCTACAAGCATGTCAAAACCGACTAATCCCTATGTATACGATAATTAACATGTAATTAATTAACAGTGTAATCGGGCTCGGGGGCGACGGGCGTCGGGGCTCGGGGACGGACCGCCGCTCGGGCTCGGGGATGACGGCTCGGGCTCAGGGGAGACGCGCTTAGGGCTGACGGTGCTCGGGCTCGTGGGAGACGCGCTCGGGGCTGACTGCGCTCGGGCTCGGGGGAGACGCGCTCGGGGACGACGGCGCTCGGGGCTCGAGGCTCGACGGCGCTCGGGGCAGAGGGTGACGGGAAGAATTTGACGGAATTCCACCGAATTCGCTAGTATTTAAACGGGTGAATTAGGATTTCGGGTAGTGGTCTTCTCTTATCCCGAATTGAAACCGAAATTGGGAATCGTGGTGAATCGGAAATTCACCGAAATCTAAATTTTTATTTGATTACCGAACAATCGAATTGGAAGAATTGAATCTCCAATTTCTCGATTTAGCCAATTCATCCAATTCAGACCGTTACCAAACAGCCCCTAATTCTCATTTATTTTTACTGATTAATTAATTATTTATTTGTTTTTTTCCCAAACGGGGCTAAATCGTTTTCGATTTTTTTTGTTGAAAGATAATTATATTAGTTAATACTTCTAATGACTAGTGTTGACACTGCCAAACGATTGCATGAATCTCATAATGCTACATAAATGCAACTTGGGAGCATTAAATGCCCGGCCATTAATCAAATTCAAACCCTCGCTATGCGTCCGCACGAATCTCATTGCAAATCTCATCCGCCAATTCAATCGGTTACAACTATAAAATCCCATCCAATCCCTGTGCGACTCTTTCTGTTCTCCGCCCCATTTCTTGCCGGTGTCGCCCTCCACCCTCGTCTACCAGGTGAGCTCACCTCCTCATCCTCCTCATCTCTTCCGTTTCTCGGCACGCCCAATTTCCTAGTTTCTCAGCACGCCCAATTTCCTGGTTAGGGTTAGGGTTAGCGCTAGGGGCTTTCCGGTGACTTCCCAAACCTCACGATCCGCGCTGATCGCCCGATGGCGAAGCCTAAAAACTACAAGGGCAAGGCCCCTGCCGCCGCGGGCTCGGCCGCCGCTCGACCCCCGCTGAGCCCCTCCGGGAAGATCAAGAAGAAGCAGAAGAAGATCAAGGTCAAGAAGGATGAGGGCGCCGCCGCCGCTGCAGCAGCGGCCTCTGCTGACAAACCGTAGGCTTCGAATGCTGCTGCGGCGGCAGACGAGAAGGCCGTGAATGATGAAGCGAAGAAGGAGGAGGGGAAGCGAGAGAAGGGGAAGGATGCGGCGAAGAAGGATGAAGGGAAGATGAAGGACGAGGGGAAGCTGGAGAAGGGGAAGGAGCCCGCGGTGGGGGCGGGGCGGAGCTCGGGGTTTATTTTCACGTGCAGCGCGAAGACGAAGGAGGAGTGCTACCGACCGTGGGTCTTTGGGATGCCCAAAGGGCGGCTGGAGGTCGTGGAGAAGATCAAGCCTGGGACGAGGCTGTTCCTCTACGATTTCGACTTGAAGCTGCTGTATGGGGTGTACAGGGCGACAACCAAGGGAGGGTTGAGTTTGGAACGCGGTGCTTTCGGCGGCGGATTCCCTGCGCGGGTATTGCTTTATCTGCCTCGTAGGGTGTTTTTCTTCAGAAATTTTTTGCCGCGAAGTGCTTCTTTTGATACCTAGCACGTTAGATGTAGATTGGTCTAGCAGTTGGGTTGGATTACTGTCACAGTCCTTTAGGTTTGGTTCTGACGAGAAGGATGGATTTAGCCCAGGAGAAACAAAAGAAGTATGGACTCTACTTCATCTAGCGGAGTGCAAACCATGTCTATCCTAATGTTTAGTGGAAACAAAGGAATTTGGGAAGCTTAACATTCTTTTTTGATAGGGAAATCTCAAGATTCCTAGTAGGGCATTTGTTGAGGGTACATATAGCAAGAAGTGTCATATTATCAAGGTTATGGGAATGAAATGTGGGGAAGGGTTGTGCCATTGTGATCTAGTTGATATGAGTGCTCCAAAACCTAGATTGTAGCAGATGGATTAAAGGGTGATGCTCATTCACCAATTACAATCTGCCATGTTTTATTCCCTTTTCCTTCTTTCTTTATCTTTTCCTTGTAGCTTCGTTTGCCTTTTTTTTCTCCTTCTCTTGCTTTTCTCTTCTACTTGTTCTTCTACTTATATTGCTTCTCTTTCTCTTTTTCTCCCCTGTTTTCCTTGTCTTTTGATATTTTGTGCAAATACCAATTGATCTCTGATTTGGAGGGTTGGTCTGATTGGGTCGGCCTTTGTTTTCTCTATTCCTTCTCTCCCTTCTCTCCCTTCTCTTTCTCATTTCCTTTTTCATCCCTCTTTGTTCGCTTCCTTCTTTTTTTTTCTTGTCTCTTTCCTTGTGTTTTGGTATATCTTCCACCAACCAATCAATCATAGCCTAGTTGTGTTAGGCTACCATTGATCTAGATTTGTTGATCTTTTAAACCTTGGATTTCTCATGATACCGATTTAGGTGCATTAATTGAAGACAAAGGGCTCGTTTGGAAGGGGAGTAGAAATGTGGTCATTGTGATCAGCAGGATTAACATAAAGTGTGCAAAAGGCAATACTACAAAGATCGATTATGCTTCCTTCTTTCAGATCTCTTTTTATCTTGTTCTCTTTTTCATCACCATTATCAAAATCATCTCCTCTCTATCTCTATTGATCAAGGCCCTGCATTTGTTATCATTTGGAAAAAAAATTTCCCCAGACCTCCACAATCATCTTCACCATTTGTGTCATCTTTGTTTTCCTTCGACTTTTTAATTCCATCACCGTCTTTATTTCCTTTTTATACTTCATCCCTGTTGCCATCTATGGATCCATTTTTCTACACTTCTCCCTCCTATATCCATCACCATTTCAATTCTCGTCTTTTCAATCTCAATTTCTATCTTGGTCCTCTCCCTCACACCCCATCACCATTTTGTGTCTCTTTTATTTTCTAATAATCAATATTCCTCATGTTCTTCATCATTTGAGACTTACTCTATTCATTTATTTTCATATGCAATCTATTTTTCCATCTCTATTCGATTAAAAAATATTAGTTTATAAAAATAATTTACTAGGCTTAACCTTAATTCTGATCTGATTTGGAAACGGTGCTTAAAATCTCACCAATATCGATAACTTTTCAAAACAAACCCTGATATTTATTTATTTATTTTTCAGGAAAAATGAAAATTGTCATTAGAAAGCTCTCGTTGAATACTATCCCCGTGCTTTTTACTACTTCCTTCGCTCGATTTCCTGGCCGTCCGCAGTCACCACCTCAGGTAAGCTCTCCTCCCTCCTCCTTCTCAGCACCCCCAATTTCCTGATTACGCTTAGGATAAGGGCTAGAGCTTTCCGATTTCCTCCCAATCCTCGCGATCCGGCAGATCGCCCGATGGCGATGCCCAAGAATAACAAGGGCAAGGCCCCCGCTGCCGTGCCCTTGTCCTCGGCCGTCGCTGAGCCTCCAGATCGATTATTTTCTGTCATTTTTCAATACTTCTTCTGCAGTCGCTTGATCGCATTTGTTTCTTCGAACTAGCATTGATCTTGTTTGTGCTATGCTGAGATGCCTATGTTCTTCATCCACTACATTTCTCATAGACCCATAAATGCTTCCATTAATCTTTTTTGTACTGAGTCAGTGCCTTTATACATCATTCTAGGTCAACTGAGTATTAGTGTGAAGTATAAAGGCGCAAACTTGAGTAGTGATGTCATGAAAATATTGGTTTACTAGCTGGGGAGGGTTAAAAATCAGGTTTTGCCTGAAATGGAGCTCAAACCTGCACCTCCTCCCATTAATCCTTTTATTATTTGGATTGCAAATTGTTTGATTTTTCTCTTTTTTTTCACTGCTTTGCTCGAACTTAGAAATCACTTTTTAGTTGATTTTCCTCTAGTTATATTGAAAATATATTGTTTTTCTATGTTTTCATTGCAATTCAAGGGAGTGCAATTGTATACAAAGTGATTTGGATTGTATTTTTTTGTAGATATTTCTTGAAGAAATCTGCAAGGGAAGTTGGGTGAGTTATGGAAGCAGTCCAGCCTAACATAAAGAAGTGGAACATACTTTACCCTGTTTACATCAACTCGAAGAAGACTGTTGCTGAGGGTCGCCGAATCAGTGCTGCCAAAGCATGTGAGAATCCTACCTGCATTGAAATTGGTGACTGTTGCAACTATCTTAAGATTCCTTTTGCCATTGAGGTAGTTGCCAATTCCTTTTCGCAAGCTTGCATATGATGCATGTCCTTTTTTCCAACTTTTCAATGATGTCTAATCTTTTTGCAGCTGGACAAGGCATACCCCAGGGATTTCATGCAAAGAGGAAGGGTGAGGGTGTTACTGAAAAGGGAAGATGGGTCTCTGTACAATCCAGCAATCAGTTCAAGTAAAGATCTATTGGCTTGAGTTTCCTTTCTCATTCCTTTAGAAAATAGTTCCTATTAGTTCTGTGAGAAAATAAAATGGCATCATTTTGTTTGTTGTACAAGTACTTGTGGTCATGGTGCTTGGTCAAAATATGGAGGATTTTGGCTTTTGCACGTTAAACACATTAGAGAAATAAGAGCACAACTTTAAGATAGTATTTCAAGAAGCAACAAGTTTTGAGATAGTAAAATATGCTTAAGACTCTATGAGCATAAAAGTGGGGCCATATCTACTAATTTGGGTAACTGTTAATGGGAAGCAAAAGTAAGGGTAAACAGATTTGGATGTTGAGGATAGTACTAGAAATCTTTTACGTGCATCATGTTGAGCAACTGATGGGTGACTAATTGACTATTATGGTAATAAATAATAGATTGAAGAAGTATAGGACCAC